>LHUT01000328.1:21284-32001 GCA_001412135.1 Silene latifolia subsp. alba
TGTGGATATCTTTGTCCTTGCTCAGTATGTTGACTTGGTCAGCGGTGCAGAATATGCCCCATCAATAATGATTTGGAAAGTTTATAATTACGTCCGAGCCTTTCTTAATCATTTTCTAATCACTCTTCTGAAAACCTAAACTACATACAACCTTCCTAATCATTCTAATCATTACTAAGACGGATTAAGGGGCTTTTACATTGTTATTTCACGCCGATTCATCGGTAAGTATCGTACTTTCGTCTTTATGATCATAGTGTTATTATTGCTAAACCCTAAACAGAATTATTAGGGGTGTAGGGTAGATTTTGATTATGTGATGAATGTATAGGTGACGATTTCGTAGATGAGCCTTTCTGAGTTTTGTTGTTGTGTTTGTGGATTGCGAATAAGGTAGAGTTTCCCTACTCAGTTGGCTTTACAATTCGATTTATTGTTCATGTTTGATTGTTTATATGTAATTGTGGAGACCGGGTGATTGGTATTGTTGGATGATTGTTGTGGAACTATATCGAGAGATGGTCGGGGATTTGATAGAACTTCAAAACATGTCAACCATCACAAGGGGGATGTGCACATTAAGGAGCTGGGATCACTCGTTGCGATTATCGGAGATTTGGTAGGCAAGGCTGCGGTCTCCCACTGGCGGTGTGGGTTACCTATTGCGATGGGTAACTTGGCAGGGCTACACACTTTAGTGTGTAGTCAGTGACTGATGATTGTTGGAGTTAGAGATTGGTTGTTGTATTGTTGTTTTGTTTCCGCTGCGTATATTGATTTGATTGTATAGTTGACTGACCCCGTTTTATGTTTTTCAAAATTGTGGTGATCCATTCGGGGATGGTGAGAAGTTGGCTTAGCAGGTGGTGATTGTTGATGATTGATGGGATAGCTCGCGGTGCGTAAATGGGCATTGTCATCACTGAGTCATCATGTTGTTTAGCCTACAATAGATTATCTTGTGACATTTATTTCAGGTATTCTTGGAGTTGTTTTGAGACTTGTAACTTCCTCAAGTTATTTTAATTAAACTGTTTCTTTATTGTTTCTATGATGCGTACTACCTCGGGCAACCGAGATGGTATCACCCTTATATAATAAGGTGATCCTTATAAGGCACTTTGGTATATGGGGGTGTTACAAAGTGGTAACAGAGCGACGATTTTGGAACCTAAAACTAATGAACAAATGAACGTAGGGCGTCTAATAAAATAAACCCGGGTAAAAATTGTTTGGAGCTACTGCAAAGGTTTGGGAGACGTCCTAAGACCGCACTATGACCGTTACAAGTTCAAACCGGTCACTACGGGGTGTCGTGGGATCGGTATATGTTTATATTGTATTCGTGTTTTATGAAGTAATGCGCATGTTGAGAACGAGATGATATAATTCGGTTGATATGTTGTGAAGTAGTGAGGCAATATGTATGGCATGAATTGTTGGTCTTAAGTTGTTTTTATCATGATAATAACATGTGAATAGGATTATTGGTGGTGTTTTGTCACCATGCTTATTTAATTTTATATGCATGGGACGTCGTGTCAGAATGATTTGGCCGAGTGGGGGGCAGATACGCGACCGAGTATTAGGAACTCGACTGAGTACCGGTCACTCGACCGAGTGAGGGTGTGTGTGTCGTACATATTAGCTTCTAATGTGTGACCACTCGATCGTGTAAGGAGGGAGCTCGACCGAGTGGGGCTAACTCGACTGAGTACAATGCGTACTCGACCAAGTATGCTTTCGTGGGATTCTGACTAGGTTCTGGAAGTTGAGAACTCGACCGAGTTGTTTAGGTACTCGATCGAGTAATCTCAACTCGACCGAGTACGTACATGTACTCAATCGAGTACCGCCGAGGGCGAATATATTTCGTTTTGAGCCGTTGGCTATGTGCGTACGTTTACCCTTTTATAAATATCAACTCAAAATGCCGCCGAAGAGATCCCCTGCGTACCTAAAGGCTTCAGAGATGACACTAGATGAGGTTGCTTGGTTGATCGAGCAAGAGGATATCCTTACTGAGGCCCTTAAGAATGTGGGAAAAGTGAAGTAAGTGGTCGTTGATGCCACTAAGATGAGTACCACAATCGCTCGCTTTAACCCCTCCACCTATGAGGGCACATAAGCGCCTCACTTGCTCGACAACTGGCATCGTGAGTTGGAGAGTGTTCTCGAGGTGCTGAACTGTTCGGAAGAGATGAAAGTAGAACAAGCTGCGTTCTATCTAAAGGATGAAGTTGGGACATGGTGGAACAGGGAGAAGGAGGGGTCGTGAGTACTATAAGGGTCAGGGTGAACCTTTTATTCTATGGGCAGAGTACAAGAAGGGTATGAGACTCCAGTTTGTTCTTGAGCACATTAGGAATAAGATGAGAGCCGAGTTCAGCACTTTCCGGATGACTGAGAGCATGACTGTGGCAGAATACTATAAGAGGTTCAATGAGTTATCACGCTACGCAGATGATTTGGAGTTGAGCCCTTTGACCTTGGCTCTTCGATTCGACCAAGGGCTATCAGTGAATATTCTGGAGAGGCTACCTGTCGGGGTTCTTAAGGATCTAAAAGATGTGTACGAACAGGCTGGGAACGCAGAAAGACTTATCGATATGGCTAAGGACGCTAGAGAGAAACTGGTCGAGAAAAGGAAGTCTGACAATGAGAACAACGGGCAATCGGGGTTCAAACACGGTAACTACAATCAAACTAAGGCTTACTCTGGAGAGTCCGGATTCAGCGGAGGGTCGTCTTTTGGTGGTAGTGGTGGTCGTACCAGCAGTGGCAGCTTAGGGTTGACATGTTATAACTGTGGCGGAACTGGTCATAAGAGGTATAAGTGCACTAGCTATGGGGGCCTGGGTTTTCAGAGATAACATGAAGGGAAGTCTTATCAAGGGCAGAGTCAAAGTATGGCCAATAACAAACCAGCAGGGTTGTGGCCTAATCAGGGTGGCCAAAGCCATAGCAACAACATTTACTTCAACCCGTAAAAATGGAGGAGCTTATCAATGACAGGGAGGAAATGCCAATCAAAATTTGGCTGCTAAGTCTACAACGTCAGCAAGTACAGTGTAGGATGGAGCCCAAAAGAATAGTGGCAAGCTGTTCATGATGGACAAACAAGCAGCTGAGGAGGATGCGCAGATCGTCACTTGTACTTTTCTCATTAATAATACGCCGACCTTTGTTTTATTTTATTCAAGGGCCACACATTCTTTCGTGTCTAAGGAACATGCTTTGTCTATGGGTTTGGGGGAGTATGAGTCAGTAAAATATAATGTTGTCATACCATCGAGAGAGTCGGTGTCTTGTGGGAGGTTGTATAAAGAGGTGTCTATTGTCATCGGGGAAGTTAGCCTTCCGGTTAATTTGTTTGAGTTTCCTATGAAAGGGTTTGAGGTCATCGTCGGGATGGACTTGTTGGGTAAGTACAAAGCTAGTATAGATTGTCATAAGAAAAAGGTGACTTTGTGGGACCTAAGGGAGCTAGAGTGTCTTACCGGGGGGTTTGTGGTCAAGCCGAAGTTCAAGGCTTTCTCAGCTATAAACTTGAAATCTTACCTGAGGAAGGGGTGTCCTATGTTTCTTTGTTACATTTGAGATAGTCAATCAGAGGAACCTACAACAACAGAGATAATGATTGTGGATGAGTTCGTGGATTTTTTCCAGATGAGATTCCAAGGTTACTACCAAAGAGGGACATCGATTCTAGTGTGGAGTTGAAGCCGGGAACGTGACCTATATCTAAGGCTCCTTACCGGATGGCACCGAGAGAATTGAAAGAGTTGAAGAAACAGCTAGATGATATGCTAGAGAAGGGGTACATTCGACCTAGTGTATCATCGTGGGGAGCACCGATGTTGTTTGTAAAGCAGAAGGATGGTAGTATGAGATTATGCATCGACTACAGGGAGTCGAACCATGTTACGGTAAAGAACAGGTATCCGTTACCAAGAATTAATGACTTGTTCGATCAGCTAAGTGGGGCTGGCGTGTTTTCCAAGATCGATTTGAGGTCGAGGTACCACTAGTTGAGAATTCGAGATGAGGATGTTCCTAAGACAGATTTCAGATCGCGGTATGGTCATATCGAGTACGTGGTGATGCCTTTTGGGTTGACCAATGCACCAACGACATTCATAGAGTGTATGAATCGGATCTTCAGTCCTTTCTTGGACCAGTTTGTGGTGGTCTTCATTGGCAACATTTTAGTCTATGCCAAGACTAAAGAGGAGCATGCGAAGCATTTACGATGGGTATTACAGAAACTACGCGATACCAATTATATGCTAAGTTGTCCAAGTGCGAGTTTTGGTTGGAGAAAGTAGCTTTTCTGGGACACGTGATTTCTAAATATGGGGTGTCCGTGGATCCTAGCAAGATTGCAGCAGTGTCAAAATAGGAAGCACCGAAAAATGTGGCTAAAAATCGGAGTTTCTTAGGCTTGGCTGGTTACTACAGGAGGTTTGTGAAAGACTTTTCTACCATTGCTAGGCCGATGACAGCCCTGATGAAAAAAGAGAACTGTTTTTGTTGGGACGAGGGTTGTGAAAAAGCGTTCCAAACTTTAAAAGAGCGTTTAATTATATCTCGTGTCTTAGCACTACCTGAGAGAAGTGAGAACTTTGAGGTTTATACTGATGCTTCAAAGAATGGTCTGGGATGTGTTATAATGCAGAATGGGAAGGTTGTCTCTTATGCATCGAGGCATCTGAAAACCTATGAATAGAACTACCCAACTCATGACTAGGATCTGGGAGCCGTGGCATCGCTACAAAAAAAACAAGGGAAACTGACGGACAAATTCCATCAATAACAGCCTTTTTCTGTCAGAAATGCGGGTTCCTGACGGATAATCCGTCAGGAAAGTGCGTCACTACAATTCGTCACGAAAAATTCAATACTGACGGAATTTCCGTTAGTAATCCGGTTTATTGACGGAAAACCGACGGCTAATCCGTCAAACATTTTCTCTGGGATTTGACAAAAAGTCAACATAAAATTGACTTTTCGGACGGAAATTCCGTCAGAAATTTTGACTTTTCTGACGGAAAATCCGTCAGTTTTTTTTTTTTATTATTTTATTTTTTTTTTTTTCGCTAGTTTTTGGTTCTATGAACCACTGATTGATTCCTTGGATACTCCAAATACAACCAAAATTGCAAATAGTCAACTTTGTATTGATTCCTTTGATACTCCAAATACAACCAAAATTGCAAATAGTCAACTTTGTATTGAAACTGCACAAATTCAACCATGTACTCAGAATATATATAATGTAATATACATGCTCTAATCTAAGATCAAAAACTATAAGAAAACAACACAAGAAAAATAGCCTAGGTACTAATTTTTAACTCTCGACCTATATCTGCAAGTTTTCATTCCACATTCTGATTGCCAATTATCTTGTTGTGTTGCAAGGATTTATCTGCAATAAAGCATAAAAAGGAAAATTAAAGTTCAATGATTAACTTCTATTTTAAAAACAAACAATAATAAAATTGATAAGGAAACAAGACTAATTAATATGTAGTCCACAAATGTAAAACTATATACTTGGTATCGAGGGACACGGGAGTATGGTAGTAAAATTAAGTAGAACACGCCTCTTTATGTAAGATTGTCAACCAATATAAGAATACATAAAAGTAAACAAATGATTAAGATGGAGGGAGTATTAGAAACTTGCACCCAACCAAGTCATAAAACCTTAATGTAAAGAGTTGCATCTCAGCATAGAGAATTAACATAATAAAACACTTGATCGGGAGAACTATCAAACATACCTGCTAAAGTGTTTAGTTCTTGTATGTTCCCCTCAATGCAGTCTTGCCTTCTATTTCTGCATTGCATCAAACACACCTTGGTCAGCACCAACAAAATCGTTTTATAAAAAATGTGTTTTAGGAGGCAAACCATATTTTTAAAAACCATTTTTACTGACAAAATGATACACTTGTATGAATCTTTCTTCAGTTTCTGTGACTTAATCTCATGGTCGGAGTTGTGAAAAAGAGGATGGACACACTCACACTACTAAAAAACAGGAATCTAGCAGCTTGAATATTTTCATACATTTGCTCTTTTTCTCAACCCCATGAAAATTCCAATCTATCAGTTTGTATTGCACCCCGACATGACCTAAAATAATTGATCCGAAACTAACCAAACCCAACCCAAATAACCCAACCTCATATGACAGGAGATGAACTATTGTACCCAAACTATCTTAAACCCTGATGAGTTCGATGGCCAATTTAACTGGTGTACTACTAATGTTGATGCAGGTTACGCTCCAAGAGTGTACCTTATCTTGTGATATGAGCAATGAAAGCATCCATTTCTGTGGATGAAGATTCACCTTTTGCAACTAATTTTCGGAAACTCTTTTTCTCATCTCCTCTCTTTCCTTTGTTGTCATTAATCTTTTGATTACACTCTTAATAGTAGCTTTGACTTGACAATTACAATCCCATATTCCCATGTAGTACATATAGAAAACCGAAGGTAAGAGCAATGGAGGAAATTTAACTCCTAAATCAAAATATTACTCCCTCCGTCTCACTCATTTGTTTACCATTTATTAAAGTATCACTCACAAAGAATAAAAAGGGTAACCAAATCAATGGGACACAGGGAGCATTAACAAAAAAAAAGTTGTCAAGAGAGCCATATCCAGAAGTATAATAACCAAATGATACAATGGGACCAACCTAAGATTTACGATAAGAAAGAAAAAAGAACAGATTGACGAAAAGTGTGATCAACAATTTGTGAAGCCAACATCAGCCGTGTGTAAAACAATCATAAAGTGAGCTGTCGATCTTCAACTCAACATCATTCGACAACTACAACAACACTAAACAAAGAAATTGACGAAAAGTCGCGAAAAATCAATCCAGAAAAAAAACCCCAATTTTCAATTGAAAAAGCAAGTAAAAAAATAAAATAGAAATTTGCAATTCTTCAAATTAACAACATATGAGATGATAAATGAAATCTAACCTTACTCATCACATGAGATTTGTGCTCCACGATAAAAAGACCGGCGCCAGTTAGTGACGACGACCGGAGGCAGAACGAAAAAAGAGAAGAAGAAAATAAGGAAAGAAGGAAAGGAAGAGAGGGAATGACAGTGGAATGGCCGGTGGTGGCCTCCCGGCGTGATGGCGGCGGCGGTGACACAGGTGGTGGCAGGAGAAGGGAGAGTGAGAACGGGTTTTGGGGGTTAGGGTTTGGAAGTGAGGAGTGAGGGAGTGGATTTGGGAACGATCGTATTCTCTTATTTTTTTTTATATGGTTTTAGGATATCTGATGGAATTTCCGTCAGAATTTTTCAGTTTTCTCGGTTTTCTGACGGCATTTCCGTCAGGCATTTAATTTCAATTATTGCCATATTGGCATCTCTAGGAAAGACATATCTGACGTAATATCCGTCGGTAAATACAAATTCTTGACGGAATATCCGTCAGAATTATTATCTACTGACGGAAAATCCGTCAGAATCCCGTCACTCAGTGTGGCGCCAATGTCATTATTCAACGCGCCATTTATCTTAGACGGATTATCCGTCAGTAATATAATTCCGACGGAATTTCCGTCAGAATTCCGTCAGTTTCCCGTATTATCTGGCGGCTTGGTTTTTCCGTCAGATTTCGCGTCACTGTTGCGCATTATTCTCGTGTCTTAGCACTACCTGAGAGAAGTGAGAACTTTGAGGTTTATACTGATGCTTCAAAGAATGGTCTGGGATGTGTTATAATGCAGAATGGGAAGGTTGTCTCTTATGCATCGAGGCATCTGAAAACCTATGAATAGAACTACCCAACTCATGACTAGGATTTGGGAGCCGTGGTGTTTGCGCTAAAGATTTGGAGACACTGCCTCTACGGAGCAACTTTTAAGGTGTTCTCAGATCACAAGAGTTTGAAGTATATCTTCACTCAAAAGGAGTTGAATATGCGTCAGAGGAGATGGATGGAGCTGTTAGAGGACTATGATATGGATATAATCTACCATACCATGAGGGAAAAGCTAATGTTGTAGCTGATGCACTGAGTAAGAAGAGTGTGCATTCTCTATGCAATGTTTTGTCACTAATGCAGCTGAAAGATGAAGTGACTAGGATGGNGCTTCATATCTCTATGATTATGGAGTGTTGCTGTGTTTTGTTTTTATTTTTTTTTTTTGTTATGAGTTTTAGAGTCAGTAATGGGTCATTTTTTTTACGTGGTCTGGTCTTGTGGTTTTGTTTTTGTGTCCGACTTGGGTGAACTTCAGGGACGAAGTTTGTTTTTAAGGAGAGAAGACTGTAATACTACAGGTTTCTGGTTATGGGTAGCTCGACCGAGTAGGGCTGACTCAGCCGATTTGGCGGTCGAGTGTGTTGTGATTGGGTTCTGAAACGTCAGAACTCGATCGAGTCGGATGTGACTCGGTCGAGTTGGACTAAGGTATGGGTTGGGCAGTGAACAAATGAAGGAAACGGGCAACCCCACTGTCCGTTCCCACATCCTCCAAGTACCCCTCCTTACCCTTTTCTAAATCCAAATGTTTCGCTATCTTGTCCAAGCTCAAGTCAAAGTCGGTGTTCAGAAGACGGAAACTAACTCTTTTTCCAACCGTATCATGCTTATAGGAACTTGTAAACTCCAAAGTCAGAAAAGCATAAGACTTCTAATGAAGTCTATACAAACTCTGCATGCCCAACACCTCAAATATGTGTCGAACATCAACCTCAATCTCCAATTCCTCCGAAATACCCCCATCTACACACTGGGTGGGTTTAAAGGTGCGTGTCATTAAAGCAACAAAAGCCTACGCTGATCGAAGTCCGTGAATATCACTGAGGGATACCCGTCAACCTTAGGAATGGTCGGTCCTTGGCTGGATTGGCTTTGCTTTGCCAAAGTGGCGACACGGGTCCTCTTGTTGGTAACTTTCTCGACTCTCCGCATGCTGCAAAAATATGGTTTCAAAACAATTTTCCGATTTCATAAATATCAAAACAAATTTTAGAAATTTTCCAAGTTCCATAAGATGAAGCTTAATATGGATTTTTCGGTAAAAATACTCAAAATAAGCACTAAGTAGTGTAGCATTAACAATAATTGAACTTCTATAGGCTTCTACGATAAATTAAAGTAAAATAAATTAAAAATTTGAGCCAAACCCTAGAAAATTTTGGTGTATCCTGCGAAATCTTTGGGGTTCAAAACCATCTGATCTTTTCCATGTTCAAAGATATGATTAAAGCGAGTATAACTAATCTAACAAACTATAGCATATGATTCTATTGATTTTAAATCAAATTTCAGTTTTTTTGCAAGCATAACTCAATTCTAATTTAGCAAAAAAGAAAGTTAAAGATACCTTACCTTGAAGTTTGGGATAAAATTGATTGCAATGAAAAACAAAGATATGAATTAGACGAGCAATGAACACAATGGCACCAAAGTTTGTTGAGAGAAAAGCATTTAAGAGAGTTGAGTGAGTTATAAAGAGAAGGTATCGAAAATTATCAGTAAACTAGGGTTATAGGTTTCTGAAAAGAACTCGAGAAAATCGGTTAATTTGGGGCACTCGGTCGAGTACTGGTTGCCCTCGGTCGAGTAGCCTCTACTCATTTGAGTGCTCAATTTGACAGATTAGACCTACTTCTGCCTATCAGGCACTCGGTCGAGCATACCTTGCACTTGGTCGAATAAGGTGTACTCGGTCGAGTACCCTTATGTACTCGGTAAATAGTCGAATAAAATCGTTTTGATACAACATCGTTGTTTCTTCAACACAAGGAATGTTGTTCGGATTCGAAAACGCACTTAAAACTCGTCATAAATTAGATTCTACGCATACCATCTACTACTTACTTAGAAATTACACATATTACTACTATACCATAAATATTGTAATACTACAGGTTTCTGGTTATGGGTAACTCGAACGAGTATGGTTTACTCGGCCGATTTGGCAGTCGGGTGTGTTGTGATGGGTTCTGGAACGTCAAAACTCGATCAATTAGGACGTGACTCGGTTGAGTTGGACTAAATCGGTCGATTACATTCTGTACTTGGTCGAGTTGCCGGTCTCATGGGGTTTTATCAGCAGTTTTGAATATAATGATTTGGGAAGCTTATAAATACGTTTGAGCCTTTCTTAATAATTTTCTAAGCACTCTTTTGAAAACCTAAACTACGTACAACCTTCCTAATTTTTCTAATCATTGCTAAGACGGATTAAGGGGCTTTTACATCATTCTTTCATGTCGATTCACTGGTAATCATCGTTCTCTCGTCTTTATGGTCATAGTGTTATTATTGCTAAACCCTACTCAGAATTATTAGGGGTTTAGGGCAGATTTTGATTATGTGATGTATATATAGGTGACGAGTTTGTAGAGGAGCCTTTCTGAGTTTTGTTGCTGTGTTTGTGGATTGTGAATAAGGTAGGGTTTCCCTGCTCAGTTGGCTTTACAATTCGATTGATTGTTCATGTTTGATTGTTGATATGGAATTGTGGTTGGAATTGTGGAGACCTGGTGATTGGTGTTGTTGGATGATTGTTGTGAAACTATGTTGAGAGATGGTTCCAAACCCATGTTCGCCTCTTATGACTCCCGTCACAAGGGGGATGTGCACATTAAGGAGCTGGGATTGCTCGTTGCGATGTGCGGGGATTTGGTGGGCAAGGCTGCTGATGCGTGTCTAAAATATGA
>LHUT01000329.1:20310-32034 GCA_001412135.1 Silene latifolia subsp. alba
GGGTTAATTGATGACAATAATCCAAACTATGACGGTTCTGCCCAAAATAATCCAAACCATGTATTATCCCATAAAAACCTGATCTATTCTATCATTTAACTTTTAATGACTTGGTGGAAGGGCAACCTGTTTAACAGGTCACCTCTTACTCTTAAGTCATTTTAACCTTCTTTTGTGTACTAACTTATTCATCTCCTTATTCACTCTTTCATCATCAATCTGTAATTTTCATCATCATTGATTATTGTCAACATCTCTATTCCCCATCGTACCCTCAATTCCATTTTGAAACAACTTTAATATTATGTGATTCAAAGGAGCTTGAGATGCTCTTTTGGGTATGATTGAATGCACAAATATCTACACATCTGCAAACCAAAAACATAACTAAACAAATTACTCAGCTGCCCATCAATAATTATGTAATTATACAACTACCTAATTCATAATTCAACCAAAAAACTGAATAAAAACAGTAATTAAAAAAAGGGAAGAAAAATTAATATGATTGAGATTTAGGGTTTCATGAAAGGGGAAATCGGAAAATTAGGAATCCAGATCTGTAAAGCAGTTCTTCAACCATTGAAAAATTGGTTTGTGGGATTAAGACGTTGTTGTTGTATGTTGGGACTTTTGGCCTTTTGGGTTATATATGTAGAAGATGAAGTAATGGCTCCTTGAATTTGAAGAAGATGAACAGGAAAACATTTTACTATACTGAAGAGGAAGCTTGTTGGTTATACTGCTCAACAATCCAAAAGCTCAACTATTAACAATGGTAGTGTGTTAAGAATCGATGCATGCCATAAAAATCACCTTAATACAAATCGGTACAATCTTTAGATATTAATTGGAGTCTGCCATGGCCATGAGTAAAGCGTCACCGGAAACGAACGGGTGAGATGGAGGAAGAAAATTGGAGAAGAATGGTCTTTAGTGACTGGAAATGAAGAACAATCATACAAAAGGAAGAAGATGAAGAAGATGAAGAATAGATAAAAAAGGGAAGCAAGTAACTTAGAATAGGTAAAGTTTACCGATGACAACCAGTCACTAAGAGTAACAGGGCATTAAAAGTTTAATGATTGAATAGATTAGATTTTTATGGGATAATGCATAGTTTAAATTATTTTCGGCAGGACCGTCATAGTTTGGATTGTTCTCATCAAATAACCCTAATAATTATATATAAAAACATTTTACACGGTACGAGCATGAATTACCACAAGTTCAACGACATCGAGGGCGGAGCGGCCATCGGTGAGAGCAGCAACACCAACGTCGAGGCAATGACGAAGGCCGGCGACGGAAGCTTCACGGCGTTCAATAAGTTCGGGAGGTAGGGTAACCGGAATATCGCCGGCGCCGCCGTGTAAAGCGATTGACCAACCCATCAACGTATTAATTTCTTTAAGATTAATGAATTATGTTGATTGATTGAAGGTTGGTTTAATTGGACGTAGGTATTATGATGTGAATATTATACACGGCTACAACAATTCTTATATAAAACCAATTTACATTTGTTTATAGATGTTGATGTTGATGTTTTTATTGGGAATGATGTTGATGTTGCTCTGATTCTGGAATCCTGACTCTGATTCCTGTCATTAATTGGATAATTTTAAAAATTGAGGTGGTGATTTGTTTAGAAGTGCGCACTAGGGTAATCCCCAAATAATTTTTGGGTTAGATTGAAGTGTTTACAATGGACGATAGTGAATAATCTCCTTGATGTGTGCCCCCCTTGAAATATAAACGGTCGACCAAGGTGTTTTTTTCATTTCCGTTGAGATGGATCGAGTATCTCATCTCATGGTTAAAGAATAAGATCGATGGTTTATTCCGGGTTGGGTCAAGCTGGATTGATCGAGTCATATTAGATTCGTGTCATGATTATATCTGGGCTGGGTTTAAGTCAGGTTTGTGTTAGTTAGGTCAATTCTTAGCCCGAGTTCAAGTAGAGTTGGGTGGGAATGGGGGATCATTGTCGAGTCGTGCTAGGTTATTTAAATTGATTTGTCGGGTCTGCTTGGGTTTGTATCAGCTTTTGTTGTGCGGGAGTGGGAGTATTTTCGAGTTGGGTCACTATCAGGTTCATTATCGAGTCAGTTTTTTGTGATAATTTATCCGGTCAAGTTGGGTTTGGGTCGGGTCTTAATTATCACATCATATCCACGATCAATCAATCAATCAATACTATATATTAAATCCAGAAACCAAGGGACTTCAATGTAATTAAAGAAAGTTATACAAATTAATTATACTATATAGTTTTAAATCACTAACACCGTGTGATGGACCCGATTAAGGGATCTCAATGCAAATATTATATAGTTTGGGTTAAAATTAAATTATATAGAAGCTTGGTAATTTTCCTAAACATTGTANGGTAACATTTCATTTCAGGTACCTTATTTGACCAAATAAGCTACTTGCCAAACACTTGCAAAAAAATCAGGTAGCTGAAATTTTGGTCAAATAAGTTACTTTGGTCAAATAAGCTACCTGAAGTGTCGTGTCAAACAGAGCCTAACTAGGTCCGGTAAACAGATTAACTGAGTCGGGTTCGGGTCGATAATTAGGGTCGACCAATTTTCGGATGACAAGAGTTTGGGTCATTATCTTGGGTCAACTATTATCAAATTATTTATGAATAATAATCAATTTGCACTAAAAAACATTCAGGTCGGATTATATTAGTTTGGCTAAATTCAGGTATTGAGTTCGGGTGTCGATGGAGTACAGATCCGAGTTATTCGATTCGGGTTAATTTTATCAAGTCTAACTGTAACGGGTATAAATCATAACCGGATTACAACATAATGGGTAAATGGACCCACAAATAAACCCAAACTAACAAAATCAACAAACCCGAAAACACTTCAATCCAAACTCAACCCGAATGACTCGTTCTCGTTCGATACATGTACTTCAAAAGAGCAATAATAATCAATCTAATTGAGGCATAATGGAGCAACATCAAAAGCCATGACAAGTTCTATGCTAACATAAAAATAGTGATGACATATCAGTATGCTCCTTCCCAACCAGCATGGCATTGCAGGAGCGTACCATTCTATAGACTTTTCCAAGGAATAGTTGGCTTACAATAACTCTTCTCCCTTTCCTCCTTTTGTATTCTTTCTATATAAATCTAAAGATTACAACTGTCATCATAACCTATTCTTCCAAATCCCCTCCTTTATATTAGTGTTAATCACTCCCCGATTCTGTCCCGATTATTTTTTTACATTTTTTTTAATTTGATAACTTAAAAAAATTAGAAAACTATGCTTTTAAATATACAAATTATGACAAAAAATAACATATACATAGACCTGATAAAATTAACTCGTCTCGAATAACTCGACCCGTACCTGGTTCGACATTCGAACTAAGGATCCTAGATTGACTCATAATCCGAATTAATCCGATCAATTTGGCTCTTTCCGGATGTTTATTATTGTACACAGTCCATTATCTCTATAACAGACCTGAAGATGATCGAACCCAAATTTAGCCGACCTAATCCTAATTCTATCATACCCAAAAATAACCTGGCCTGAACTAATCCAATTTGCACCCGACCCGGCTGACCAATTTACCAGGTCAACATGTACATACTTAAAACGAAAATATAAAAAGATGAATGAGACATCCAAATAAGAAAAACGTAAATAATTAACCGCGACAAAATGGAGTATTATACTTTTGTATCTTTACCATTTTCCAATATCAACTTTTCTTTATTTCTTTATATTTTTTTGCTTTATACACCTTATCTAGTCGTAGATTTTTAAGTATAAATCTCAATTCTCAAGTGTGTATGTATGTTTTCAACTCCCAAAGGGGGGGATGCTTTGAAATACGTAGTCCCATGTTATCACGCTGTCTCACTTTCTTTTCATTTTTTTAATTTAATCCCAAGTAAATCGGGACAAATGCCGGTAAATTTCCCTAGTCAACTCTTTCATTGACCTTCATAACTTCTTACATATTCGAGTACGAGTATTATTTTTGTAAGACCACTACAATAAAATGCTTTGAAATCAATCAATCAATAATTAAAGTGTTACTTAAGAGTTATTATATGATCATGAATCACAAACAAATTGTACATTAAAAATATGGTAACAACCGGATTTAGATTAGAGGTGATCACTGATCATATTATCGGGTTTAAACAAGAGATGAACGAGCCTACACTTGAAAAAATTGTCCGGTAAATCTAAATTTGTTACTGGTGTCTATTATTGCGAGTCTGGTTTGAGGTCCATACACGCCTATCAAAATAGGGCGGTCGTGGACTCAAGGTTATAATAGAATAGTCGGTTGTTGACATAAATAAAACTACTTATTGCCTAGAATAAAATTGGTTTATGAACTTCTTTTCCGGACTCAAGAACAATGGATGATGGTAAACAAGATATGAAATCATGTATTCCAAGTTTATTTAAACTCGTGGATCATCCCTACAACCTAATGTGTTTGAAACTTTGAATCAGTCTAACATTCTTTTGATATCGAAAAAGCCAATGAAATTTATATTTAATCTCCAATTGTCCAAACCAAACAATTTTGTTGATGAACAGCCTATGTGTGTCAATTTTATTTGACATTTGCTATTGTTTTATTCTTATAGCCTTAATCAACTAACTAATTAATACGGAGTAGGTAACGATACGTCTCCGCTACAATAAAAATCATATTTATATAGGTTCATTAATTGAGATTATAAACATTAAACACAAATTCTAGAATGAGACGGTCTCACACTGTGGGACGGTCCATTTATATAAAAGGTTTGTTCATTTGGTGTTAATAAAATGAGTTATTTTTTTATATAATAGGACCGTCTCATAATGTGAAACCGTCTCACCCAAAATTATGGCAAATTGAATGCCATTATAAGGATTGAATAGCGTAACTAGATGAAAAGAAGGGAAAGAGTAAGCCACAAATGCAAAAAAATGGTCAACGAAAGCAAATAATTGGGTATAAATTGGTTAGTGTCCTTTAACTTTTCACAACGTTTTTTACGCATATACCCGACAAAATCATAGCTAAGGAAACAGAAACAAAGTCCCCTATACTTGTATAATTCTTGTATTTTGTTTTGCATGTACCATCGTATAACTCCTTTCTTGCCCTTCTGCTTTCGACAACACACTTTATACACATTCACTATTTTACGCTACTACCTCGAGCAGTGTCTCTAACCTATTCATTGACATATACTTGTACTACTCCCTTCAAATTTGAATACCCGATCCAATCCAATCCGAACCAAACCATGGATAAATCAATATGAATATAACTTAGTAAAAGTTTACTTGGACGACTCTTAATCATCTATATATACAAATTCAATTGAAAATGACTCATTAACTAACTACTCAATGCGAAATGAATGTAACTCCGAACTTAAACTTCTTATTCCTTATTCATAATGAAGTAAAAAACTCACAACCATAGAACCAAAATCATACGAACTGAACAACCTTGAACAATAACTCACGTGAACGAATCCAAAATAATTCAATCTAACCTAGTAAGTAGTACGTTTGACATGTTCCAACATAAACAACTCGTTTATAAGATATGTTGATTAACAGCGAAAGAAGGAGAACATGTTTAAAACCCTTTTCTATTTGCATAAATAGCCTCCAAAAACTAACTTATAGAAGAATAGTTGCAACTCCTGGTCATTCGTTTACTTATAGATTTGGTACGAAGACCATGGAGATTTATTGAATAAGTGGACAATAGGTTATACGAATGATTAAATTACTTTCAAAATCATTTTCAGTGTAAAATTAGAAAGGTAAACAAATGAGTAAGACACCAAATATGAAATAGGCAAACAATGACCAAGACAAAAGGAGTATAAGTAGAGATTATAAGATCAGATGTAGGTATAATTGTTTTACACAAGTAGAACTGGTTAACTACCCAACCATGCGAGCGGACCTAGCACCAACATTATCGACCCAATTCCGCCCAATCTACATAACCCTATTTAGAACCCGACCCAAATTGCACCCAATATACCAGATCATGGTTAACTTCCCCCATCCCAACTTAGCCATTACTTATCCACGAGTCCGGTCATGATCAACTCGTCTCACCCTCCCTTATAATTGAGTTAGGGTTGTCTTGCCAACCCGGACTCGTGACTGGGTCAACCTGACCCAACCATAGCCAACTCGATCTATACATAAGTACCCTGCATTTATGAAACTTAATACTCTGAAAGGGTCATTTGATTCATGTTACTTTAGGCCAGGTCATTTTCGACCAACAATTTATCAAGTCATGTTCGAGCAAACCACTTTGGGCCGGATCGGGTAGTCCTGGGTCGCCTTAAGTCATTTTGAATCAGGATTTTGCTAACCAAGTCATTTCGGTTCATTTTGAATTTATCAGATCATTTCAAGTCCCTCCAAGTCGGGGCAATCTCAGCTCGGGTCACTTCAAACCTATTGAGACAAATTCAGTTCACTCAGTTCGGGTCAACATTACCAGGTCTATATTTTAATCAAAGAAAACGATTGGTATGATGAAATATCCACAACAAAAAAAATATAAACAAAATGTAAACAAATATACAACTGTCTTCCAAGATCTCCTGTTTATATAAAAAAAGACAAGCGTGATCTCAGTCTCCTTTTACTTCTCACTTAAAATAATCCCTCAAACACTCTCTTCTCTCTACTCTTCTCATACATCAATTTCTCTGCTCTCAAATTACCATCAATGAGGAAGCTTTTTCAGACCTGTTAAATCCATCAATGCTCCCATTACATTATTACTACATTACCATGAAAACATAAAAAAAATTTATCTTTCTTAAAACCAAGCCAAAAAAATGGCATTTTATGATGAATTATATTGTGAAGAAGAAAAATGGGAAAATGATGATGATGATGAAAATAATGATTTTGGAAATTTAATGCCATTAATGTTATTAGAACAAGATTTGTTTTGGGAAGATGAAGAACTTCAATCTTTATTTATTAAAGAAAAAAACCAAGGAATTTTAAATAATAATAATAATAATAATAATAAAAATATTAATATTAGTTTAATTTGTGGAAGAAAAGAAGCAGTTGAATGGATGTTAAAAGTGAATTCATATTATGGATTTAGTGCATTAACATCAATACTTGGTGTTAATTATTTTGATAGATGTATTTCTAGTGATATTTCTATTATTCAAGAAGATAAACCTTGGACTATTCAACTTGCTGCTGTTACTTGTCTTTCTCTTGCTGCTAAAGTTGAAGAAACTCATGTTCCTTTTCTTTTGGACCTTCAAGTAAGTCTCTTTTTTTGACATTTTTTCGGGTTTTTGTTATGTCGATAAATGATAGAGCGTTACCGGGTGGTATGAGCTAGTACATTGTTGATTTGGACTTACATAGATTAATGACCATGTGGAATGGTTAGTTTAATTTCGACGACGTTATCTTATTTTCCTTTTTTTTTTTAAAGTTAATGTAGACGGGTTTTCAACGTAATGATCCATTATAAAAGATTGGAGCATAATGTTGATTTTATCTAATTTCCTTTGTTCTTAAGTTGATGTAGACGGGTTTTGAACGTAAAGATACGATTTTTAGGCACAAATTCTTGTTTCAGACGGNNACAATAATGGTAACATGTTATCAAAAAATTAACAACATTTTATTGTAAAATGATGACATGTTATCCGTCTTATTTCAGACCAAAAGCAATGGTCTTAAGAAAAAACGGACCGATTTTTAGGATGTATTATAAAAGATTGAAGTATAATCTTATAGAGACTCAACCAACTAAGTATAGAAATGTTGCTTAGTTTAATGAACATGTGGAAAGGTTAGTTTAATATCGATGATTTTATCTAATTTTCCTTTTTTTTTTTTTTTTAAGTTGATGTAGACGGGTTTTGAACGTAAAGATACGGTATTTTGGATCCATTATTATAAAAGATTGGAGTATAATCTTATGTAGACTCTACCAAGTATGAAAATGTTGCATAGTTTAATGAACATGTGGAAAAGTAAGTTTAAATATCGATGATATTATCTCATTTTTCTTTTTATTAAGTTGGTGTAGACGGGTTTTGAATGTAATGATATGGTTTTTAGGATCTACTCCGTATTACAAAAGATGGGAGTAAAATCTTATGTTAACTCTACCAACTATAGAAATGTACATAATCTATATGGATAATTTATCTCATTTACCTTTTTTTCTTGAGTTGATTAGACGGGTTTTGAACGTAATAACAATTTAATTTTATATTGACTACACCATCTATAGAAATGTACATAGTTTAAACATGTGGAAAAGTAAAGTTAATATCGATGATATTATCTCATTTTTCTTTTCTTTTATGATAAGACGGGTTATGAACGTAATAACACGATAAATTAACAATATTTATGATGTTATATGTTAAGGTGGAGGGAGCAAGGCCAATATTTGAACCAAGAGACATACAAAAGATGGAAATATTGGTATTATCAACACTAGAATGGAAGATGCATCCAGTAACATCAATATCATTTCTTGATCATATAATCAGACGGTTAGGATTAAAGAATCATCTTCATTGGGAATTTCTTAGGAAATGTGAAGACCTCTTACTTTCTCTTCTTTCTGGTAAGCATGAAAAAAAGCAAATGCATTTAATGTTTTGAGCATTTTAATCAATTTATTATCATGACTTTTCTTAGTTCTAGTCTTTGTTTTTTCTCTTAAAAAATGAGACAAATTTTGGATTTTTTCTATTTAAATAGCTAGGTTTGTCACATGTTTTTAATTAGTTGGTCTTATATGGGTCTTTTGTATATTACTCCCTGTCTCATATTATAAATCGTTCTGAAAAAAGAGTGTAAATTACCTTTTTTTTTATTGTTGTTTTACATTGCATGTCATCACATGAGAAGAAAATAATTAATGGAGTGTTAACAGAGCACAATTAAGCATTACCATTCATTTTGATTGGCGTAAAAGTGTTTTTTCGTATTTCTAAAGGTTAATAATTATACATAATTTATAATTCATCTTTTTCCAAAAAAAAAAAATCGTAATTCATATGCAGTATGCTAAAACAACTTGTAAAATACTCCGTAGAACAAAGGAGTAAATATATATCGTTGCAATCATTTAATGAGGTTCATTGCGATATGATATGATATGATATTTATATAAAGTGAATTGGTTTTATTTGAATATTATAGTAATTAATTAATTGATGGTGTTTATTTGATGATGAAATGTAGATTGGAGATTTGTGAATTATCTACCATCTGTGTTGGCAACTGCAACAATGATGCATGTAATTGACCAGATTGAGCATTGCAACCCTCTTGAGTACCAAACTCAGCTTCTTAATGTTCTTAATATTAGCAAGGTTGGTGTTTTTCGTTAATTAATTTAGTTTATTCACGCTTCTGCACTACAGTTATTTTATCGTGGGTAAAAAGATGCACAAAGACCGTACTATACAAAGGGATGGTCGATAAGGCGTTACACTTGCATGTATTGTTCATAATAAATCCGTCTTGATAACATAATATGACATTTTGACATTAATCACATTTAATATAAGCAAAAGAATGTTTTGTCCAAAAAAAGTAGTGAACTAATGGTCTAATACTGCTAAGTATGGATGGATATAATGCAGTCTGAAGAGTACAACTGTACAAGGACCATAAGTCCATCCATGTAATGAGAGATTGCTAGAGTTCTCAAAAGTCAAATCTCAACTAGTCCCTTTTGCCTTTGTAACACAAGGGTAATATCGTCCATAATGCACTTGTTAGGTGATGGTATCTATGTATATATGATCCAATATAAAATAATAAATACAAGGACAATATGGTCAATAATGCACTTGGTAGGATTTGGTTAGAAGTATCTGATATGGGCGTGTGTTCAGCAGTTCAGGTGTCAGATTCGTCTATTTTACTAAAAAAAAAATCATGTTTTTGGTCTAAAATGAAGTGTTTGAGTGTCCTAACCACATCTGAATGACGAGTGTCTGACACGGGAATGCAATGAACTCAATATTAAAGAGACCGGGCAACATAGAGATTATCGGTAAAATTATTAAATGTTGAAGTAGTCTAAGAGTGTTGTACAACATACATAAACCTTAGAAAGACTTACTTTCTCGTTTGATGATAACCGTAAATGAGATGTATAAGTTATTATACATCGCTTATTTTAGAATTTTTGCATTAATGATTTTGAATGTTTATTTGAATAGTCCAATAAAAAGTTAGACTAGAAAACAAGCATTAACAACATTAATAATCCTAGTCTCCTAGAGTAGTCCTCGATATCATCTTGTTTTGTTTTGTTTTGTTGTTTGTTTCACACTTTCACCAGTTTGATCAGTGTGATTCAGTGAACTGTACTCCATCATGTTTAGAAGTTTCACATATTGACAACTTAGACACAACTCTTTGGTTTCTCAACCCTTCACTTATTTTGCTTAATGACAAACTTTTTATACTAAATTTAATCTATTTTTAATCACTTAAGACTTAGAAATGTGTGATTTTTTTTGTTATTTGTGATTAATGTGATCCCATTTTCGCTCTATAATAAGGCGTTGTCTGGGCAGTATCGAATTTTGGTATGATACGTTTTGATACACTTACTAGTACGAAAATGTGAATAACTTAAATGCGTTAATTCACATTGTCGTCGTTAGCTAGCGGATCTAGGGTTCGTCTACACACCAAAACAAAGTAATAGGTCAAGGGTTCGAGACTCAGTGAGAACATTTTTCTTAGAAAATCATTAAATAGGTGAAGGATTGCTAATTTTCGTCTATTGTTAATTTCGCAACAGGAGAATGTGAAGGATTGCTACGATCAAATTGTGGAGACATCGTCGAGGAGAATTGAATCCGAGATTCCCAATTACAAGAGGAAATTCGAGCAAATGATGATGAACAACAATTCTAACACAACAATTCCAAGTAGCCCAAGTGGAGTGATGGATGCATGTTGCTTTAGTAGTGATAGTTCCAATGACTCATGGGGGGTAGCTACTAGTATTGACACCGGTGGCCGAATGTCGGTTTCTTCGTCGTCTCCAATGATAAGTAGGAAGAAAGGAAGAGTTCATGAGCAACCCATGACATTGCAATTGCCTTCACTTTCAAGAGTCTTTGTGGATGTCGTCGAAAGTCCTCATTGATCGAGAAATTAAAACTCTTCCGTCCCCAGCTAGTATGTCCTAGTAATCGGAATTTTATAAATGTTCGAAACTTAATGAGTCGAGCCTTGCTACTTTCATTGCTCCTCTTTAAAGAAATTGGGAACTTATATTTCTCTCGTCTTATTTATTAAGGCGGTTTTACACTAATATAGTCGTAAAACGGATTCAAATGGTGATACAAGATCTGTTTTACGATAGATTTGTGTAAAACCAGCTTACGTATTTGTGCAATCATAATATATTCACATGGTAACAAATGTCGTACTACTATATGACTATATGGTTTATAGCATATGACAAAATTCTTGCAAAAATGGATAGATGGAGAAAGTGGCGGGGCTAGAAATTCAAAATTGTGTAGTTGTTTAAAATCTGTCATTGTCTACTGAAATGGTCATGGAGTTTTTAGGTATGCTTTAAAGATGGGCCAAATTGACAAATTGGTAAAAAAAGTAAGGGGTGGTGGACAAATTGGTAAAAAAAGTTTCTTTTTGGACAAAT
>LHUT01000331.1:0-10094 GCA_001412135.1 Silene latifolia subsp. alba
GTTTAATAAACATTTCAGTTAGCTCAGTAAACAGTTGGTTTTGAGAACTTGTATTCGTGTTTTGGTATTTGGTTTGGTTTGTAACCTTCCACTAAAGTTATACTATTTAAATGTTGTTTCGTTATTGTCTGATGATTATCTTTGCCTCGGGTAACCGAGATGGTAGCATCCTTATACCTGAGTGGTCCTGGTAAGGCACTTGGAGTATGGGGGTGTTACATCCACCACCCGACACCCCTGCAAACACCACCCCTGAAACCACGCCTAGTACCCCTGCTCCACACACTTCCTCCCCTGTTTCTTCCCCTGCATCTTCCCCCCGTACCTCTCCTATCACTTCTGGTCCCACTACGTCACCCTCCCCCACCACCACCACCGCCTCCCCCTCCTCCTCCCCGCCATGCCACTCGCCTTTCCCACAACATAATTAAACCCAACCCGCGCTATTTCTCCCCACCTCGTAAATCTGCCCACACGGCTTCTCTACAAACGCCGTATGCTACCCCCACCACCATTAAACAGGCTCTAGTCGACCCTCGATGGCGTGAAGCCATGCTTCCTGAACACACAGCTCTCACCCGAAAAAACACTTGGGCCCTTGTTCCCGCTGACCCAACTCGTAATGTTATTGGTTGCAAATGGATATTTCGAATTAAATATAATCCGGATGGATCGATAAAGCAACACAAAGCTCGGCTTGTTGCGAAGGGTTTTAATCAGCGTCCTGGTATTGATTATTGTGAAACATTTAGTCCCGTTATTAAACCAACTACGGTTCGACTCATGCTCAGTCTTGCTCTTGCTCACGGTTGGTCTCTCAGACAGCTCGACGTCAACAACGCATTTCTCCAAGGTCGTCTAACCGATGATGTTTACACGACTCAACCTCCTGGTTTTGTTGACACGAATAATCCGACTCATATTTGCAAGCTTTCCAAAGCAATATACGGCCTGAAACAGGCTCCTCGCGCGTGGTTCACTGAACTACGTACTTACCTGATTTCCTACGGGTTTGTCAATTCTATTTCCGATTCTTCATTGTTCATTTTTAATAAGAATAATATTCGTCTGTTCGTTCTTGTTTATGTGGATGATATTATCGTCACCGGCTCGTCAATTCAACCGATAAACACATTTATTGAAGCTATCTCGAATCGGTTCTCTCTCAAGGATTTAGGCCCTCTGTCTTATTTTCTTGGAGTTGAACTCACTCCGACAAAACGTGGGTTGCATCTAAATCAGTCAAAATATATATCCGACTTGTTACTTAAATATAATATGGCTAACTGTCGTCCTACAACCACTCTCATGTCCACTGATATGCCTCTACTTCGACAACCGTCTCTCCCGGTGCAAGATGAAACCCGCTACCGTGCTATCGTGGGTAGTCTACAGTATCTTTCATTGACTCGTCCCGACATTTCCTTTACAGTGAACCGTCTTGCTCAATTCCTTACGCATCCGACTGAACATCACTGGACTGTTCTCAAAAGAGTTCTAAGGTATCTTAAAGGTACACTTCATCTCGGCATTCATCTGCTTCGCTCTTCCCCCTTTGTTCTCCATGCTTATTGTGATGCGGACTGGGCGAGAGATAAAAATGACTTCGTCTCTATAGGTGGATATCTTGTCTTTCTTGGCTCTAACCCCATATCTTGGTCTGCCAAGAAACAACGTGCCCTTTCCCTTTCGACCACTGAATCCGAATACAAAGCAGTCTCCGACACTACGGCCGAACTACTCTGGCTGCGTGCTCTCTTCTCAGAACTTGGGGTATCTGTCACTCACACTCCGACCATTTACTGTGATAACTTGGGTGCCTCCAACTATTCTGCAAATCCGATATTTCACTCCCGTATGAAACATCTTGCTCTATCTTTCCATTTTGTTCGTGAACAAGTCCGCCTGGGTTCTATCAGTGTTCAACACATTAATGGGTCCGATCAGATTGCTGATGTTCTAACGAAACCGTTACCTCGATCTCGCTTCAACTTGTTGGTCTCCAAGACCGGTCTAACTCTTCGACCGACCGTCTTGCGGGAGCGTGTAAAGGATATTTCCGTATCTTCCCCCATATCTCGTAAATAATATAATTAGGAAAGTGTAATTACTTTAGCTATCTTTCCTTATTTCGTATATTAGTTTCTTGTCCATAAAGCTTAGCATAGATCTTGTATACCAAAACTACTACCCTTGTAATTGTATAAATACTTATGAAATCAATAGAAAGTATATACATTCAAATCATAAAATCTTACAGTGAGTAACCCCCTTGTTGGGGTGCTCTCATAAACAAGTAAACGGCTAGCTAAGAAATATGCTCCTTTCCCATTAGTAGGAATCGAATCCCTAATAACGTCATTAAAAAATGAGATGAGCAACCATCACACTAAAGCAACTTATTTAAAATCAGAAACACAAAGGGTGGAATTCGAGTGGAATAATAGATTTACGAGTTACAATAACACGAGGTCGTTTTGTAAGGCCAATTTTAATTTAGCCTTAGGGATCCAAAGTGTGGAACTCGATTCGAAAAAGAGGCGTTGATATGCTAATTTGCGAGTATACAAGTAAACAGCATGTTATAAGCATGATTACTATTCAAGGGAAGTGTGAAATATACTAGTGCTAGAAATGCCATACTTGCATGTTCCACAACATCCACCAAATAAAGCAGCTTATACTACTGGAAAGCAAGTTCTTGCATTTGCTACAACGAAAATGAAAGGACGCCACCGGATGACACTTAATTTGGGCGCCATTCTCTTACATGGGGTGAGTGGGGACCCCTTCAATAAAGAATGGTTGTGAGAGGTCAGGGTGGCACTTAATTTGGACGTCGCCCGATAATGCCCTATCACTATCCTTTGCTACAATCCAACTTTAAATATTTACTTACCCTATTGGGCACGAGCTTCACGGATCTGTAAGAATTTAAGGATACATAAAAGATAATGTCGGAAGTAACATATATATGAACGTTAACATAAATTTATACGAGATTATCGTATGAATAATACTGCTTTATTAATTTATGTTACATTGAGTTGCGAGTCTTCGTATTTGTAATGGTCTCGGTTAAGAGTTAACGAACTCTCACTTATGTGAGTTATCAACCACAAAATCTTAGTCATTTGAATTAATAATTCGGTCCGTTTTTCTTAAGACCATTCTTTTTGGTCTGAAATAAGACGGGTAACATGTCATCATTTTACAATAAAATGTTGTTATTTTTTGATAACATGTTACCATTATTGTNNGGTTACATTTTCTTAAAAAATGACAATATTTTTTCCGTCTGACAAATAAGACCAAAAGTATCCGTCTAAAACAAGAATTTGTGTTAATAATTTGTACAATGTAAATTGAGGAAAAAAAAATTTAATCAATAGTTAATATGCAATGAGTTAATTAAGCAACTTTGAGCAGTCAAAAGACAAGGCAAAATAGGCAAGTGATGCTGGAGAATTGGCAGCAAGCAATGTGGAAACTTCCCTTAGAGGTAAACATAAAGCAATCACTTTTTACTTTTCACTTAAACTCACATGAAGACCCCATTTGTGCTCAATAAAGGCATTACATGTATATTTGCACTATATATTAGACTTTTAATTATGCTACTAAACTCAAATGAAACTGATTGATATGAAACGAAAATGATTGTGAGCATGCAATAACTAGTCAAAGGAACTAATTTGTGGTTAAAGTTGATTAGGACTTAAATTAGGAGCCTCTATATATCATTGCTTTGATTTTCACTTGTAATTACCCCCCTTGCTTTGAACACAACTCTTTTCACTATGTTTTTCTTGTTTTGCTTTAAGTGAACATTAAACTTCTATATATTGTAAAATATACAAATTCACAATCTTATACTAAAAACTATACACGATTACTCATAGGATAATCTTTCAAGGGAAAAACTTTGATAAATTAAGAAAGTTACTTGAGATCAGTATTTACAAGATAAATATACAATGGCCTCCGGACTCGATCTCACCCGACATTTATATTAGTCGAATATACAACCAACAAAAGATGGGCCAGAGCATGTGTTACCATATTGTCCTCCCTTCTCACGAAACTAAACTGTTCATTAACTTTATTAAAAGACGCAACTAAATTAATAATATTCCTACCAGTATTGCAAGAATAATTCTCGAGAAAATTAGTAAAACAATCTTTCACAAAAATTATAATTTTAACCCAAAAAGTACATAAAAAAAAAGTAAAGAGTAATTCAATTCAACTATGCTAAATTCAATACAGTTCAGTTCAATTTACTTCATTTTTTATCTTCACTTCAAATCAAATGAGCCCAGTTCAATTCAAGCCATATAAGTGCATTATTAGCTGCCAAAAAAAAAAGTGCATTACAATTTAGTCCAGATCGAACTATTTTGGTCTAAAAGAGTAAAGCATAACAGTCTAGAAATAGTAACCTAACAAATCACTACATGAATAAATGAAATTAAAACAACCCATGAACTTGCTGACGAGTTGGATTTGGGATGGTGGCAAGGAAGATAGAGGAGAGATTATCTAAATTGCTGTGGTTTGACTTGAAGTGATGTTTACAAATTGCCTAATAATTATATGAGAATCGAACCCTGGCATTAAGGTTAGAAGGTAAACTCTTTACCATTAGGGTCAACCCTTGTTGGTGCGTTAGTTTAATCTTGGTATTAGACTAATGTCGCGGTTTACCATTAGGGTCAACCCTTGTTGGTGCGTTAGTTTAATCTTGGTATTAGCACTATATATTAGACTTTTAATTATGCTACTAAACTCAAATGAAACTGATTGATATGAAACGAAAATGATTGTGAGCATGCAATAACTAGTCAAAGGAACTAATTTGTGGTTAAAGTTGATTAGGACTTATATTAGGAGCCTGATTTTCACTTGTAATTACCCCCCCTTACTTTGAACACAACTCTTTTCACTATGTTTTTCTAGTTTTGCTTTAAGTGAACATTAAACTTCTATATATTGTAAAATATAAAAATTCACAATATGATACTAAAAAATATACACGATTACTCATAGGATAATCTTTCAAAGGAAAAACTTTGATAAATTAAGAAAGTTACTTGAGATCAGTGTTTACAAGATAAATATACAATGGCCTCCGGACTCGATCTCACCCGAAATTTATATTAGTCGAATATACAACCAACAAAAGATGGGCCAGAGCATGTGTTAGTGTGTTACCATATTGCCCTCCCTTCTCACGGAACTAAACTCATGAGTAGTTCATTAACTTTATTAAAAGAGGCAACTAAATTAATAATATTCTTACCAGCATTGCAAGAATAATTCTCGGGAAAAATAATAGAACAATCTTTCACAAAAATTATAATTTTAACCCAAAAAGTACATAAAAAAAAGTAAAGAGTAATTCAATTCAGCTATACTAAATTCAATACAGTTCAGTTCAATTTACTTCATTTTTTATCTTCACTTCAATTCAAATGAGCCCAGTTCAATTCAAACTATATAAGTGCATTACAATTTAGTCCAGATCGAACTATTTTGGTCTAAAAGAGTAAAGCCTAACAGTCTAGAAATAGTAACTTAATAAATCACTGCATGAATCTTATTTATTAAAGGAACAACCACAGAGCTGATGTGTCAGCCTGTNNATACTAGAATTGATAAACAATATTTAAGTTATCATGTTTGCAATTCATCAATTAAATTAAAAATACTCCGTATATTATGCTCCATATATGACTAAATAGATGCTAAATTACTTTGGGTACATGCAAAAGTAAGGAAGCCAAGATCTACCAAAAAAAAAACATTAAAAAATCACTAAATTTTTTTTATTAAAAACGTAGGCAAAAAATTAGAGCTTGAACATTGGAAGAGAATTACGGTATATCAACAAAATTAGAACAAGATTACTAAAGAGACAATTTGAAATTTTAAACTCCGTATAAAAATACTAGAATTGATAAACAATATTTNAATAAGCTACTTGTCAAACGCGTACCAAAAAATAAGGTACCTGGAATTTGGGTCAATAAGCTACTTTGACTAAATCAGGTACCTGAAATGCCTTGCCAAACAGAGCCTTAATATTATTGCAATGTATGCCATATTTTAGATACACTCGATAGATACAACTTTATTATTGCTATATTTTAGATACTTTGGATAGATACTTCAATTTAAAAGCAACCACTATTAACACACATTTCTCCAACAACCTAAATAACAATCCCGTGCAATTTGCACGGGTATAAAACTAGTAAATGAAATTAAAACAACCCATGAACTTGCTGACGAGTTGGATTTGGGATGGTGGCAAGGAAGATAGATGAGAGATTATCTAAATTGCTGTGGTTCAGCAGGAGGACTTAAAGTGATGTTTACAAATTGCCTAATAACTATATGAGAATCAAACCCTGACATCAAGGTTAGAAGGTGAACTCTTTACCATTAGGGTCAACCCTTGTTGGTGCGTTAGTTTAATCTTGGTATTGTGACTTGGGAATATGTGTCAAATTAGACTAATGTCGCGGTTTATGTTGATATACTCCGTTGATGAATATATGATGTGTCCTTAATGAACGAATTCTAAAAAAATAAAATAAAAAATACCCATAACAATTGGGTTTGCCCATAACACATCTGGGCAAATTTTTGCAAACTAATAAATAAATTTCATTTTATGGAGTTACATTACCCAATTGAGTCTAAGGCCCAAAATATGGAATTAGGGTTCATCATTTAAACCCTCATCTATCTCATTCACCTCCACCTTCACTTATACTAACAGAGAGTGAAGCAGATCAACAACAATGGTGCACGTTAATTTCTACCGCAACTGTATATTCTCTCTCTTTTTTTCATTTCCCATTTTTCGCCTCCTTTTTTTTTTTTTGGTTTAATTGTATATGCTGGATTTGTAATTTGTTATCTTTTTATTAATTTAGATCGTTTTTTTGCTTTTAATCGGAGCGTAATTGTGGATTTTACATGTGATTTAATTAATTAGGTATTTAATTGAGGTAATTTGACTGTTATTAGGTTTCTTCATAGTATTTTAATGAATTGTTCATGATCATGTTTTTAAGGGGTGTTAATTTACGAATTTGGTCTTAATTTTAGGGTTTTGCCTGTTTAATGATGATGGTTATATAGGGTTATTGCATGAGATTGCGAATGCCGTAAAATGTAACTTGATTAGTGATGAATATCGATTGTTGGTCTGATAGTATGCGATTTAGTTCTAGAATTAAGTAATTGGAGCGCTATCGGGGTTTTCTTCATCGTATTTAAATGACTTGTTCACGATCATGTTTTTGTACCATGAGAACTTGTGAATTAGGTCTTGATTTAGGGTTTTGCCTTTTTAAAAATGATAATTAGGATAGGGTAAATTACTAAATTGTATGAGATTGCAAAAGCGGTAAAATGTCACTTGATTATTGGTCTGATAGTATGTAAATTAGTTGTTGAATTAAGGTAATTGAACTGTTCTCGGGTTTCTTCAGCATATATTTGAATGAATTATTCATGATCATATTTTTAAACGATGATAGTTTGCAAAATACGTCTTCATTTAGGGTTTCAGCCTTTTTAAATTAAGAAAATAGGGTACATTGTTATGTTACATACTTCCATATATTTCTGAGAAATTGATCTGTGGAAGAATCTGTGGCGGAACCAAGGGGGCAGGGGTGTGAATGTGAGATAGGCAATGAAGTTTTTGGAAAAGTTATCGTTTTTTATTGACTACCTTGAGTTAGTAGTTTGCCCCCCAGAAATAATTCGCACTCCTAACTACAAATGTTGGTATTTTTGCGATACTAGTTTGCCTCCATGGAACATTTCTCCGTACAAGGTAGTATGTTATTATGAATGTTGCAGATTGTATTTTGATTGCTGATGAAATGTGTTGTTGGATTGATAGATGGGAAGACCTTTAAAAAGCCTCGCCGCCCTTACGAGAAGGAGCGTTTGGATGCCGAATTGAAGCTTGTGGGAGAGTACGGGCTTCGAAACAAGAGGGAATTGTGGAGGGTTCAGTATGTATTGAGTCGTATCCGTAATGCGGCCCGTCATCTTCTCACCCTTGATGAGAAGAACCCACGTCGTATCTTTGAGGGTGAGGCTCTCCTCCGCAGGATGAACCGTTATGGTTTACTTGAAGAGGGTCAGAACAAGCTGGATTATGTGTTGGCTCTTACAGTTGAGAACTTCCTTGAGCGTCGCCTTCAGACGCAAGTCTTCAAGTCTGGAATGGCCAAGTCTATTCATCACGCTCGTGTGCTTATCAAGCAAAAGCACATCAGGTAAAAATTTACAGTCGTTTTTGCCTTGTTTATACTCCCTGAATGCAGCTGAGATTTCCTAGAAAGTATCGTAATTTTCTACTCCTAGTTAACATAAGCATTGGCTTTTGAAATTGAATGGATTCTTGTTACCTAGCATTAGGTCTCAACCCTTTTGCATCAATCTCTCAAAATTTGGAACGTTCTTTCCTGTGTGATTTATTATATGTTCTAGTTAGTAGCAATTAGAATAATTCATGTGCACTTTTCCAGATAATTTTGGATCCTTGCTTACATTTTGGGGACAGATGAACTAACTCTATATCATTTGAATATCGTACTGTTGTGGTGCCTTTCCCATTGGCCTAGCAATTGGGTCGTTTGGATTGAGTCTTTTCGGTATGGGTCATTTGGGGCTTTCTGGCCATTTAGAGTCAAGTGATTAGGAGTTGTTCCATTTTGGGTTGTCATTATTAAGGTTTTTGTTACAAGGTAATTGTTTCTTATTATTTTAGACAAGTCCATTTTTGTTAGGGTCATTTTAGACATTTTCAATACTGGTGCCCTGCATATTTGACCTAGCTATCAGGTCGTTTAGATCGGCTCATATCAGATGAGGGTCATTTGGGCCTTTGGGCTTTCTCACTTGAGTGATTATGAGCTGATTTGTTTTTGGAATGTGATTGTCATTGTTTATGATAGTTTCGGATCAGATCCATTTGGGTTAGGGTCATTTTAGACCTTGTCAGTACTGGTCCAGGTCTTTTTTAGGCCGAGTATGGGTCACTTGCATATAGGGATTATATGCTGTTCTCTACTAAATCAGGAGAGTGCGTTCTTGAGGAGGCAAGGAACATTATCATCCCTTCTCTGTTTTGATATATTTACTGCTATCTACAGGGTTGGAAGGCAGGTGGTGAATGTCGCTTCATTCATGGTCAGGGTTGACTCACAGAAACACATTGACTTCTCATTGACCAGTCCATTCGGAGGAGGCCGTCCTGGAAGAGTGAAGAGAAAGAATCAGAAGGCTGCTGCTAAGAAGGCTTCTGGTGGAGATGGAGATGGAGATGAAGACGACGAGGAGTGAGCATTAAATTATTCCTAGTATGCCGTAGCTTCATAACCTTATTTTTGATGCATGGTGACTTGTGTTTCATCTTGGTTGTCATTATCAACTTTAAATAATAGTACCCCTTATTTAGCTTGTGATTGTGGATCCTATATGTGATTACCTTTCTGGTCCTAAGGCTTGTGTCATGCACATTTAGAACTTAAGCTGTTTGACAATGTTCTTTATTCTGTTTGACAACGTTCTTTAGTGTGTAGAATGAAGACCGAGGTAAGTAAAACTGCCCTGCTCACTTTAGAAAGCAAAATATTTAGGATGCATAATGTGTGTTAAAGATCAGTCGATGCTGGGACTTCTATAGCATTAGCTTAAATTAACTATTTGAGGCACACTTGTCTAGTTGTCTCAGCTAGCCAGCGATTTTTCATAAACTGATATGGTGCCTACATCGAAAAATTACAAAGCTTGTGAAGGTGTTCACATCATTTGTAGTCTTTGTTAGACCGTTAGTTTTAGTCCTGTGCAGGAAATCGTTTGCTACTCAATCTTAGTCGTTGAGCCTTAAGTGCCATTAGCGACGTGTATAATGCGTCCGATACCCTCTTGAAAGTGCCAATGTAGCCTTTTATTATTTTTAGGAAATCACAAATTCTCATTGAAGACATGACATATCCGTCACAAGCTGAAGACGGATACCATTTTATCTCACAATGTACCCACTTTTTCTCTCTCTGCAA
>LHUT01000331.1:10847-29291 GCA_001412135.1 Silene latifolia subsp. alba
TCGTGTATGAGTATCATCTTTCAAATGCATTACCTACCCTCTTTAGATTAGTACAGTTCATCTCCGGCCGCATTAATGCTTGTAACTTGAAGATTAGCTCATTAATCTCCCCGTCATTTGCACGTCCCATCTCAACGGTGTTCCGATTGGACGACATAATGTACTTGTTTACTTGTAAGGATGCTATTTATTACTCAAATGAGTCGATTATGCCACTTTGTAATGCAAAGTATAAATGGGTCTATTCTGAAGATGATACAAAAAGGGTTGGCTTATAAAGAGCAAAGGGAGGGAGGGAACTAAGACAAACAAAACACGATTAATTTACAAGTACAATTAACACTAAATTTTGTCCATGGCCCCACATTGTCTCTTAACAGTGCACACTATGGTCCACTGTTTATGTGGGCCTGACCTAATTGGCAAATTTGAGTGAAATGCACACGTACCACCAATTTTCTAATTTTAGCTCCAAATTTCATAATTTCTTATGTTGAGGTTATATGCAATGAATGAGAGAAACTCCATGTTTATAGGTAGACCTGTCGAAATAAAACCCGATCCGATTGACCTGGCCCAAAAAGGTTGACTCGAATTGCCGCATCCGAATGACACCCGAAACCCGAATTAACTCGATCCGACCCGAAAATGACCCGAGCTTTCATAGACCCGTATTAACCCGACTCGAAATGACCAGACCTGAAACTACCCGACCCGAAAATCACCCGACAAAACATAACTTTAATTGGCCCCAAAAGACTTGAAATGCCTTTTTCCTTCTTAATCATTGACCCGACCTGAAATGATCCGATCCGCTTGACCTGAAATAACCCGATCAACAAACCTGAAACAGACCCGTAAACCCGAAAATTTTAGAAACCCAAAATGACCCGACCCGTTGACCCGATTTGCCAGGTCTAAATGTATAGCATCCATTTCATACCTACCATTTAAATCACTCATATGAAAAGGTCTTACAATAATCTTATTTAGATAAATGCATAGACGCATAGTAAATTAGTAATGACTAATTGATTCACCAACAACTACAATTAAAACCATGTCCTAGAGTAGTGAAATGGTGGCTAAAAATGTCATATAGGCTAACTAAGCTAGCTCAAGAGAGATCATTAGATAGATGGTTGAGCTTCCTTAGCAACTTTGATGAAGACATCTTCCAAAGTGGTGTCAGCCAATCCCCATGCATGAATCGGAAACCTGCTCTTCGCGATATCCACTGCATTGAAAACATCTGCAATCCTCACTTCCTGTTTTGGCAGCTCGAACTTTTGGGTACCCGCTTGATGGTAGATCTTTCGAACATTTGTAGCTAAGTGCCCGACTATACCCTCTACTTCTTGGTCATGATCAGCTGTGGTTGTTATGGTGAGCACCAAAGAACCGCCATATCGAGTCTTCAACTGTAATACAACAAGTTCAGGAAGTAGCATTAAGGACTGTCAGGGGACTGAAACAAATTAGTATTCTTTGTTTTCCTGCATCTGAGTATAAGATGCATTGTAGTACCTCTTTTGCATCGGCTATGCATTGTAAGCTTCCATCAACAAATATCCCTAGCCTGTCGCAAAGAGCCTCGGCCTCTTCCATGGAATGTGCTGTGAAAGATTATCACGCCATAAACAACAACAACAAAGAAGAAAGAAAAACAAATATAGTCGATTTCACGAGATACGATCCAGGACAAAATAACAGGACATGGAGAAAGGCATAGTCAGAGTCTTAGAGAGTATTACTAGTAAGAACAATGGCTCGATCCTGCTTTGCACGTTTCACCATCTTCCACAACTGTTTTCTAGAAGCAGGATCCATTCCAGTGCTGGGTTCGTCCATGAACACAACCTTCATATATCAAAGACACATGAACATTCACTATGATATTCACCGTCTCATACTCTCAACACGGTGGAGCTGTGGAAGGAATAGAAAGACGGAAAGGGCAAATGACACGAAAACAAACAAACTAACTAACGAACCTGTGGATCACCAATGAGTGAAATCGCTACACTTAATCTCCTTTTCATACGGCCACTATACGTCCCAACTTGTTTATCAGCAACACCGGCGTAACATAAGTTTAGATTCTTAAGAGATTTTTCCGCTGCCTGATTCAAGAAACAATAAACTATCAAACAAGGTATAGAGCTCGGCCATTACCAAGCACGATTTTATCAATTCCACTTTATATTTCACCTCTTTTAAAGCAGCACCCCAGAGATTCTTTAGTCTACCATAGAATAAAAGATGCTCCCTTCCTGTTAGTGTTTCCCATAGAAGGCTGCAATGATCCAAGATACAGAAAAAAAGTAAATGATAAGTTATCGAGTCTTCTAAAGCCGATGGTGGGAGATTGGGAACTGTATATATAACTTACTTATGCTGAGGACAAACACCTATCGTTGAGTGAATCTCGTGCATTTGGGTCCCGATGTCCAATCCGTTGATAAGAGCCGTGCCTGAGGTTGGCTTCGTCAGCCCAATCATCTACACAAATAGGTTCAAGGTCATTATTGTATTATTAAGTATTCTTCATAATGATGAAATTTAGCGAGTAAATGAAAGATACGACATTGACGAGTACCATGCTTATAAATGAGGTCTTTCCTGCAGCATTGGGGCCAACCATTCCAAAACAACCCGTCTGAGGCAAAGCAAGAGACATTCCTTTGACTGCAACTTTAGGAGGGTTTCCATCTCTTGCAGGATACACCTTCCTGATGTTGTCACTTATTATGGCATACCCTTCAGTTGATCCCAGTTTCAACCGTTCCACAGTTTCCCTCTGTCGGACAAGCGAAACAAAACAGTTAATTAATAAGAAAGTGTCTGCTGGTGGAGACACAAAAAAAAGGAGCAAAAGGTATACCTCCTGGATTACATCAGCTTTCTCAGTCTCTGAAGGAAGTTGAGATCCAGTATGAGGAATAGGGGACTTCTTGAACCAACATCGAGAGGATGCCATTTGGTCAATGTAATATACAAAGACGAGGGAGAGCAGCCATTCCATAAACATGATATTGGTGACCTCTTTCACTCCATTGCCAGTGTTATCTATGTCTTGCCACTGCTTAACTATATTACTAGACATGCTTCCTTCGGCAGCATAAGACTGCAACTCATATACTCCACGATATAAGGCAAATCCAGGGAACAGCTCAAGAATAATCACCCACTTCCCTGAAAGAGAAAAACATAGGCCAAATGAGACGTAGCACACGAATTACAACGATATTACTCCAATGGCAAATGCCTCCTTTCCAACAAAAGCCTTCTTTGAAAGTCAGACTTACATGGGAACGAAGGTGCCTCGAGTAACCCCTTAAACAGGAAATTCCCCAGCAATCCAGTTATGAACACCAGAAGATAACCCACCACTGCAAAAATATCAACCCCTTTTCATGAGTACAGTAACAAATGCAAGTCGTAGCACCAAGGCCAGGGTCCCGAACTCTGGTACACAAAAAAGCTAATTTTTTTTCTTTCTTTTTGTAATCCTTTTATGCAAATTGTGTATTACAATATAATTCAAGTTTCAAACATTAAGGATCCTGTAAAGAAACTTTCTGGATCCGCCATTGCAGGAATATGCCAAGGAAGAAATCTTGAGTTAACTGAGCATGCGACTTAAAAAACAATTAATATAGCAGTATTCAAACCTGAAGCTGTCTTGACACTTGAGAATAAAGCAGCAGCTAGAATAGCCATGGAAACTTGCAAATTTATGTAAGTAAGATAAAACGGAAACTGGACGAAGTAGTTGTTCATAGTGAAAACATCTAGTCCTGCAACCAGAAGAAACAATGTAGCTGGTCATGCTATTGTAGAAATGAGAACTTTAATGTTGAAAGTATGAATGCATTTACCAAGTAATGAACCAAAAGCCACAAAGCATAGTATGTATATATAAGAAACAATGGCGAAAGAGATATATGACATAGTCCAATATGCTCCATCACCGAGCCCATGCATTTTCATCATCATACGTAGCTTATGTTGCTTTTCGTAAACAAGAGCTTGCAGCATGACCTGTATATATCATAAAATGATCACAATAATTGGACAGCATCCGACATACTAACCTCTAAGCTACGGATACACTTATAAATGCAGGGAGTGTAGGGACTTACAGGGAATAACCAGACTACAATCCATACGAAAAAGAGAGTACTCATCGGTGACGGTGCCACAAAGTCTGGTGGACGCCGATAGTTGTGAGTAGGCATATCCTTGATGAATTCTATGACTATATTTGTAGCAGACCCTTGTGAGTATTGAAGATAGGCATTGGTTACCTGTAGGTTACAGACGCTATACGTGAAACAAAACCCGGGTAATACAGTATACAGAATCGAGATCAGTAATACTTGTGCATTAAAAAGAGGTAATTACCATATTCACCAACCCTAGAACCCATATTGGAGATGTCGAAGGCTGGCCATCATCGGTTGGGTACCATAAAGTCACATTCAAATTGCTTCTGTCAGAGCTTAAGAAATCAAAGGCTGATCAATGAAAACACAAAAAATATTATCAGGCATTATTAGTGATTGACTAATATAACATAATTGTGTATAATATCAACCAACCTCCAGAAAACTCCTTCCTCTCTCTCGAGTGTTTGTCCGAACTTTCACCCTCAAAAATCGCATTGTTGATCTCATAAGAGCTATTTTTCCACAAAGTCAGGCCTTGCTTACATTTCCACCCTGAATAGAGAAGATCACTTATCAAACAAGAGACTCAAAAGGCATGCTTGAAATAATGAACATGGTTGATTTCAGATTGGCTACAGGGGAATTCACTGAGACCTGAGTACAGTATATATACCAGAGTCAGACATGGTAGTGCTCAAGTTGTTTGAACTCTCATTGCATTTGGATTGGAGGTAGACGAGTGATACTGACTTTTCGTCTTTAGCATAGTTTGATCCCTTTACCAATGAAAGAAAACCATAAATCTTAAATGAAATCGCAAAGTATATGAGGATTGGTATGGAGATAATAAAGAGATACCAAGACAATGTCCTCGTTGAGATCGGATGAATTTAGAGATACGACAGTTGGAAACATGTCCTTTATCATACCTATCAAAAAATATGAAATCAGTATATAACAAGCAACAATACTTACTCAAAACATCAATAACCAACATGTTACTCCTAGGGGTCAGTCTCATAATAGGAGTATTTCATAAAACCGTCTCATATGAGAATTTGTGTATTTCAAGTTCATAAGGAATGGTACCCTGACTGAAAGACTGATTGGCGCCAGTAGCGAGAAAAGTAGCAGGCGAAGAAGAAGAATTCTTGGACATATCATCTGGAATTCGCAACATAACAGGAAATTCTGAAGGGTTCGGAATTGGTTGACCTTGTTTCTTCTGACTTCCTTGTTGCTCAATACTAGTATTTTGCATCACCATTAGTATGATCAATACCAATACTGGAGTTACAAAATGGCAACAATTCTGGCACTTGTTCCTTCTCTGCAATAATTTTCGCCACCCATCAGAGAGAATAGCATTAAAATTCACCAAGTCTTATATGAGACCGTAAATACAGTAAAGTTACAATCTTTGTAACCCCTAAGACTAACAAAATCCTAAATTGTGAATCCATTCTAACTAATCAGAAGTAATTTAATCAAAGGTAAACAAACGATTGTGACGGAGAGAGTAATAAACAAATCAACCCTAATGTGGTCTAGGGTAATTTCAAGTCTTCAACAATGGAGAAATTTTTTTAAAAAAAATGACAAATCACATAATTCACAGCTTAAGGTCAGGGTAACTTCAACAATGGAGAAATATTTGCACAAAAAAAAAAAATATTATGAGTCTTAATCCCAAAATGGTTTGGGGTGAGGGAACATGAATCATCCTGTAAAACCGTGACAAAACTAGTAAATTAAAGAATGAAAATCAAAGAGGGAAGATGAAAGTAGACCTGATAAGTGAAGTTCTTCCTCAGTAAGGCATTGGACTGTTCAATATAACCAGCTTTCCCATGTGTAGCATTTGCCATTTTTTTCAAAATGCAAACATACACAGAATAAACAGCAAAATGATCCTTCAAATTTCTTCCTGCAACATGCACCCTTCAGTTCTTACTATTTATGAAAAAAGTGGTACAGCATTATAGGCTTATAGCAGTGTTCAGTTGTAGTAATAAAGCTGTTCTTTTTTTGGCTGAAAAGTGTAGTCTTCACTCTTCTGTAATGTAAGATGGAACGTACACAAATTCCATGCAATTTCGTAGTGCGTCTTGCTACGGGCCTTTTTAGTCTGAAATAATAAGACGGGATTTTGTAACCATTTTACAGTTAAATGTGACCACTATTGAAAAATGAGTTACCATAAGCTGAAACACTGCCTATACCATTGTGGATACATTTAACTATAAAATGGTTGCATATACCCGTCTGAAAAATAAGACAAAAAATGTTCGTCTGAAACAAGAATTTGTGGCAATTTCGTGGTGTACTGTTGTAGATGGTCTTTAATTTATTTGTGTTCAACTAAGTGGTACTATTGCGAATTAATGAGGTCCTAATCCGGTGGTTTAAAACGATATACTCCTATTACATAGAAAATAAATCGAAATGGTATCGTCATATGATATATTTAATGAAAAGATAATAATTGTACATGGTGATAGGCTGGAACTCATTAGCCAAAAAAAAGAGGGTAGATTTTTCAATATTACTGGGTCTGGGTGTTAAAGTGTGTTAACTAAGCTTCAAACAACATTAGTCGCCGTGTTTGATGACCGATTGGTAATTCCTGTCCTTTCTTAACTCTATAGAGTTACCATTAAGGCAGCTTTTATGGTTTTATGTACATATATTGTTCGTCAATGGTAAGTTTCACATTATCTCAGTGTAGAACCGTCCTACATAATGCTTTTTGCATCTGACGGTAGCTAGAGTCGTGCAAAATGCATTAGAAACGACATCGATGGTCAAGTTATGGGAAATACCAATTGATTACTGGAAAGACATACAATATTTTTAAAACATATCAAAATTGACGAAATACACAAAAAAAATAAAAATAAATAAAAAGAAGTCGAGTCCACGTGCCTTAGTTAATACACGAAATAAAAAACAAAGTGATCCCTCAAATTTCAAATTTATTCCTGTAGTAACATGCACCCTTACTATTTATGGTAAAAAGTGGTCAATTTTAATTTTACTACCTACTTCTATACTATAGCATTATTAAAGCAGTGTTCATTAGTAGTAATAAAACTGTTTTTTGGGCACAAAATGAGGTCTTCTGTGGTTACCTGTAATGTAATGTAACGTACAGAATTTCCAAGCAATTTCGTGGTGTTTATAGAGGGTGTTTAGTGCCCACCTAATTGGTACTATCGAATGAGGTCGTAGTTTAGTGGTAATCGTGGGTTTTAAGATGGTGTGTTATATAGAAAATAAAATTGGTGTTGGTATGGATGTGATGGTCATGATAGCTTAATTAAGAATAAAAGATGTTACAATAATTTGTGGAGGATGATTAGCATAATTAACAAGAAGATAATTTTACATGGTACAACCATATCAAGTTTAATTGAGCTTAATATCGAACTTGATGTCATACCAAATTAATATATGCACCCTTGCTAGTTGCTACTAACTACTAACTTTTCGGCTTTTGAAATTTTGGTTCACGTCTGTTTCAGTTCAAACCTTCTCAGTTAAAGCTACTCCGATCCCTCTGTAGTTTACACAGTTTGAAGAGGCACTAACCCGAGAATAACCCAAACTCATAGGGGTATTTTGGTAAAACCCCGAATCATAGAAAACTTACACAAAGTATGTATGTACAGACAGTACATATGACCATGCACATTTCCACACAACTTCCATTTACCTCATAATTCATAAATCAGACAATTTAATACTGAAAAAACAAAAACAAAAAAAATGGCATTGTTGTTGTTACTACAACAATGGAAAGCCCTAACAAAGAAGAACATGTTAATGTGTTTACGAAACAAACGAGCAACACTGCTTCAATTTCTAGCTCCCTTCATTACCATGTTCATCCTCTACCTCGTTTCCAAAGCGGCCTCACTTTCGGCTTCACAGTCTCCTCAACTTAAGAATCGGCCTTTGATGGTGGTACAGTCGATACCACCATGTGAGACTAAGTTTTACGTTAGACAGCCGTGCTTTGATTTTGTATGGAGCGGCAATTCAAGTGTTAAAGCCATTGATATTGTGTCTCGGATTATGGCTAATAATCCCGGACGTCCAATTCCGTCTCACAAGGTTTATTTCTTTTTTTGTAGTTTTCGACTTTTTTTCTAGATTAAACTTATTTTATTACTAATTTACCCCTGAAAATTCTTGACTCGAACCACAAATTCTGGTTTCGTCACTGATTAGAAAGAGTTGGGTCATAATTTGTTTTAATTTAATGTTTTCCAATTGTTCATGTAGAATTTGGGTAAAAAATTCCTGATTTATGAGTTAAAATTAGTTTTGCAATTTAATGTACTTGTTTGATGAGTTAAAGTAATGCTTGGAAACAAAAGTAGTTGTGAAATTGGATTACATTTGAAAATAATTGTCGAATTAGGGTTTACGTAGGATCGATTTTCTACAAATCTAAACAACATCAACGTAACTTTTTACTAGACGACTTTGTAAAAGCCGCTGCATTAAGTGGCATACTTGAATTAATTTCATGTTCTGCTCCAAAGTCGCCACAGCACGACGATTTTAGCGCCTTGGCGACTTTGGAGCATAATCAGTCAGACTCTTTACATGGTCTAAATCTCTCAATATCAATTTGGGTGATACGAAATGGTGACTTTGGCATTGTTCAGTTTTGTAAAACACCCATCTTGCTGGAAAACAGTGTCCAAATTGTCAAGTGCATATATTCTGGATTAGTTGTTACAGTTTATATGGAATGGTCAGGGCTGTTGAATACTTAAAACCGTCTGCAGGTCAAATCTTTCGGAACACCTGCTGAGGTTGATGCATGGCTTCTGGACGACCCTTTACGTTGCCCTGCATCTCTGCATCTTTTTGAAAAAAATGCAACTGTCAGTTATGGTATACAAGCAAATCTCACACAATCAACAAAAAGAGGGACTTCTGAGAATCCTACATTGAAGTTTCTCGTCCCACTTCAAGTGGCTGCTGAACGCGAGATTGCTAGGTCCATTCTACGAGGTGTTTTGACGTTATACGTACTCTCTTTGTTGTTTTCAGTCTTAAGATACTTCGTTCGTGTCCTCAACTTTGTTTCCCTTGCTTGTTCAGATCCAAATTTTCGGTGGACTGTGGGATTAAAGGAGTTTCCTCAACATGAAGTCGTTATTGATAAGTATACTATGGATGGGTTTGTTGTTCTTGCACCACTGTTCTTGTATACAATTGCCATGTTCCCTTTTGTGCTTCAACTTAGTGCCATTGTGCTTGAGAAAGAACAAAGACTGCGTCAGGTAAAACCGTAAAACTAAGATATTAAAATTAGAAATATGTAGAATATATATTCAGGAAATAACTCTGATGCTCTGGTAATTTGCTGTCATTTTGGTTTCTCAGGCCATGAATATAATGGGGCTCTACGATTCAGCTTATTGGCTCTCATTTCTTACATGGGAGAGCATTGTGATTTCCGTCAATTCGCTTCTTACACTCTTCTCAGGAATGATCTTTCAGTTTGATTTATTCTTGCACAACAGTTTTGCAGTATTGTTCCTTGTTTTCTTCCTTTACCAGCTGAGTATGGTACGTATAGTCGCTTTTCTTTACCTGATTAAGTCTTCATGTCATGTTTATGGTTCGATTCACCAGCTTCTTTCTTCTGTATTGGCATTTTGATGTTAGATCGGTGTCGCTTTCTTTCTGTCTCCTACTATTCAAAAATCGGCTTCAGCACTTAAAACAGGAATCTGGATTTATTTGGTAGGCGCTGTGATACAGGTACTCTTCCTTACACAATTTACTAACACATAAGTTACTGGTACTTGTTAGGTGTGTTATGAGTTATGACCCCTCTTACTCAATGTCTGCAGTTTGTACCGCAAGTGATACAACTGGACTCCCAGAATGGTCGTATATTATTGTATTCTCTCCCGCCAACTCTACTAGCCTACATGCTTAATATACTTATTAAAGCTTCTAAATCGCATAATGATCCTGGAATCAGCTTGAGTGAACTTACACCGGTATATTTACCTGCCAATAACTCTGTGCTTCTGAATGTTGAACCATTTGATTAGTTATTGGCTTCTCCCTTGACAGATATACTCGCTCTTCATCCTTATGTTCGTTTGCTGGCTTCTTTGGGGACTGTATTTTGATAATGTCGTACCTAGCCCAAATGGAACACGGAAAACATACCTTTACTTTTTGAGCCCAAGATACTGGACAGGCAGTGGGGAAAACAATGCTCAATGTGGTATCCATAGTCGCAATAGCTCAACTCCGACTCCTGACCACAATACTTCAACTGATGAGGATGTAGTTGAGGAGGAGAACACCGTGAAGCAGCAAATGAGCTCAGGTGAGCTGGATCCAAATGTTGCCGTTCAGCTCCGTGGTCTGGTCAAGACTTATCCAACGAAACCAAACATGCCTGGTCAATTCCTTGCTATCAAGGTTGCATATTCATTCGTATAAATTTTGTGTCCTCATATAGCTTTTTTTGCACCGACTCCTAAATTATTTTAAACTTGTCGAATAGGGTTTATATGTGAATATGGTGAAGGATCAGCTGTTTTGCCTCCTTGGACCAAACGGAGCAGGAAAGACGACTACTATTAATTGTTTAACTGGCATTGCATCAGTAGCAGAAGGAGATGGTATACTATAAGCTAAGCTATTAGATTCGGTTTTTCAATTTACTTACGCAAACATGTGAATGACATCAAATTTAAACCAAATGTATTGCAGTGATAGTTTATGGCAATTCTATCAGAAGCTCTGTCGGAATGTCAAATATACGAAAGATGATTGGTGTCTGTCCCCAGGTATAATATAACTCTCAACTCGCGCTAAACTGTAATACAAATAAAGAGGGACTCTATTCTCTAATGCATTTTATTTGATTTTGTTAGTCTGACATTATCTGGAATGGTTTGACTGGTGAAGAGCATCTTCAGCTTTTTGCCAGCATCAAAGGTCTGCAACCTGCATCCATCAAACAGGTATGTACTAGATCTCGACTGCTCGACAGTAATCATTCTTTCCTGATATTTTACGAGTATGTTATGTTAGCGCCACTTAAGCTTTCGTATTTCCTTCCAGGCTGTTAAGAAATCATTGCAAGAAGTGAGATTATTAGATTCAGCAAAGGTGAGAGCAGGTAGTTACAGTAGAGGAATGAAGCGCCGCCTTAGTATTGCATCTGCTCTCCTTGGTGACCCGAAATTAATCATTTTGGATGAACCGGTAATGTAAACTATTATCTGAAAAACATTAATAAAGTCGGAACCTAATATGAGCCTGTCCTTATAACAAATTCATATGAATTGCAGACAACGGGTATGGATCCAGTCAGCCGGAGGCATGTTTGGGACATAATAGAAAATGCAAAGAGGGGAAGAACCATTATTCTTACTACACACTCAATGGAAGAAGCTGACGTTTTGGGAGATCGTATAGGGGTCATGGCGAAGGGGAGGCTACACTGCATTGGGACCTCAATCAGACTGAAATCACGGTTTGGAACTGGTTTCATTATTAACTTGAGCTTCACTGATGGAAACTCAGCAGAAAATTCTGCTAATATCGAGACTGTAAAAAGCTTCTTTAGACAGGTTAAGTGATTTGAAAACATTTCGCTTGATCATTTGTTTACTTATTGAAATCCTTGTATAAATACTGAAGGAACTGATTAACTGTTTTTCAGCATTTGGATGTTTCGCCAAAGGAGGAGAGCCATGCTTTTCTGACTTTCATAATTCCCCGTCAGAAAGAAGACCTGCTGAAGGTGATTGACTATTCTCTAAGTCTGTCGTCAAAAATCGTTGTATAATATGTCTGCTAATTACACATGTTGAGACTAATGTTAACTCCTAAAGATGGAACTGTATGTCCCTTCAAACAAAATGGCCTCAGTTGCGAAAATCTATGCTGTGAGGTAATTTTCTCATGTCTTAGGAAAATCCACAGTTTGAAATGCTTATGTTTTCTGCTGACAGAGAATGTTCGGAGGATTTCAAGATAAGCAAGAAGAGTTCGGGGTGGCAGACATCCAACTTGGGTTGACAAATCTGGAAGAAGTATTCCTGAACATCTCGAGGCAGGCAGAGTTAGAAACGTCTGCATCTGAGGGGCGTTTTGTCGCTCTAACTCTAACATCAGGGAATTTACTGAAGGCAAGTTATTCATACCCTTTATTCTTATTCACTAGTTTTGACATCCACTCGGAAAAAATTGGCTGTTAGTTTGTCATCTTTGCATAACATATGCACTTTGGAAAAAAGAAAGAAACTCGATTCTGCAAAGGAAGTCTTGACGTGGTGGTTAAGATGGAGGTGCATTGACCTATGTGAGTCTGCGGCTCATTGTAACCAATAACACCCTGATAGCTCCATAATCTCGTCTTTGACAGGTTAAGGGGTCAATTGTACAGATACATAAGCAACGAAAGTTAAGTAACTTGGAATGATGAGCTTTCTTTTAGAGTAAAAATATGGATTTTATTTTTCTGTAGATGCTGATACCAGTTGGAGCTAGGCACGTCGGAATTCCAGGAACAGCAAATGCCGAGAATCCAAATGGCGTAATGGTGGAAATATACTGGGAACAAGATGAATCTGGTAATCTCCGTATTTCTGGACACTCGCCCGCCACACCAGTTCCTCCTAATGTACAACTGACTCTACCCGCGGCTGTGCCTCCTCCAAGGAATTTGGGACGACGGGATGTCTTCGGATTGTTGATTGATCCTTCCCAGCTCCTTAACTCAGACGTTGATTCTCAGGAATTAGGCTCTTGATCAAATCATGGATTTTTCAGTAACATTATTAGGTATTATTATAGTGTGTTAATTAAAGCTTCAAATAGCATTAGTTGTTTGATGACAATTGGTATTCCCTGTCCTTTCTCAAGTGAGATTTATCGTATTGATATTATTATTGGTAAGTTTTAACATTATATTTGTCTCGAACCTTAATACAACATGCTCTATAAACATGGTTGTCGAGTCATGCAAAATTATATTATTAGAACAGCAAGGAAATGGTCGAGTTGGCGGAGATATGGATTGATTTAAATGACAAGACATACAATAGTATTGATAAAACATATCAAAATTGATGAAATACAAATAAATACGTCATGACGAAGCCTCTTAGCACTAGACCAACCTCTATGCATTACAAAGAAGAGTTCTTGCAACGGAGTGGGTACAATGAAGCCTGCAATTTACATACATTCGACACACTAATCACAAAATGGCTCAAAATTTCAACCTTAACCGCATTACTTGAACGTTGAAACCCGGTTTGAAAGATCACCTTCACATCCCTGAGAAGATCTTCCTGAAGAAACAAAACCAAAGCACACATGACATAACCGGGTAAACAACGGCAGCGAGAAGCTTTTCCTGACGGACCAAAATGAAATCGCACTTGATCAGGGAAACAACAGCAATGAGTCAGATACAACATGAAATTAAATCTAAAGCAAGAATCAAACGGCGGAGGAGGGGATTTATGATGCAGGGGGAGGAATGGAACAAGATCTTTTCCTTCCGATCTTATGTTGAAAAAATTTCAGTCCGGCTTCTACAAGTAGGTTTTACGAGGGGAACTGAATGGTATGAGGTTAGGATGTAGGAAACCGCAACACCATCCCAATATTTCAAGGACGCCTGCCAATCAATGGCACGAGGCTCAAATGTAGGGCTTTTTTCGAATAAACCAATTCATTTGGGACCCAAAACTTTAACCAAATAATTACGGGAGATTGTCCCCCTCTTTTCACTCCCGATGCTGTCAATCCAAATCCCTTCATCAAAAGAAGGGGTATATCGCATATTTAGAGGCTGACCATTTCTATCTCTAGAAGACAACAGAGCTTTATCACTTTTGTTTCACCTTCTTCGCTGCCTTGAAGTGTTTTGGTGTCCTTGGTGATATTGAATGGAATACAACGAGGCTGTACAAACGGTGGACTTACCTTGGTCCTGCAGACAAGGTAAAAGATGAGGAAGTACGAATTACCAGCACAATAAACATCCTTCAGAATGCACAACGGTCATGTCCTGTACAAATTCTTGCATTAAATTGACGCCAATAACTGGTCTTGGATCAAACAAAGCGTGTCACATTCTTACAAAAGCTCGGCCAGCATTTTAATCATTCATCTACAGAAACCAAACCAAATGTTTATACATTGATACATGAAGACGAAATCAAATTACACAAATGGTTCATAAACATTTATATATAAAGAAAGTAGAGGTCACAGCAATGCGCCTTGGCGCTCCGAGGATGCTTCTGAACATTGTCAGTCGGCTGTCCAACTTGCCTCCACAGATTCTTTCACTCTTTTGTTGTACTCCCGCTTGTTCTCACTGAACAGCCTGGCAGCCTCTGAATTAGCAGGAGAGCTTGGGTTTGGATCACAGAGCAACGACTGCACCAGTAAGCAGAACAAATTGCAGTTTGTCAAATAAACAGATACCTTAAATAAAAAAAATTAATCCTAAATGGAGACGGAACAAGTGGTACTTTGATAGCCTTCGATGTATTAATAAGGTTAAGCCATTGATGGGCTTTCTACCAACTTACAACAAATGTCTCAAGTATGCTGCATAAGTGGCTAAAAGAAGAATTACTAAGCTTGATCAGATTAAGGGACCAGACGTCAAATCAAGGGACGGAGAGAAGCGGTAGTGGTGGAGAAGGTTGGGAGGGGAATTATTACATCCGTTTGCATAATCCTGGGCCCTGAGAGAGGTCACAGGCTCCACCACCAGCAATACCTCCTCCACACCTTCCATTATTGTCAATCCAAGCAAGGCCTTGACTGTTTGTAGGTATAGATAATAGTCGAGTAAACCAAAAGAATTACGTAGTTAACATACGAACTACATGTCTAAAGTAGGCCCGCGGGATCAAGTTAATTTCTTTCATTTATCCACTTGAAGAAAAGGTTGTATAGATTTTAATTCCACGATAGACCAAAATATTACAGCAGAAAAAACAGATTTTGGGTTTCGGGCTGATTCTATGAAGGGGTTGAAAAGAAGGCGACGCATGGATCATCCAGACAGAAAATTCATTGTGTAAAAGAAGTTTAGGACACTGCAAAAACAAGCACAGAATACTTGAAGTGAATGAATTCACACACGACACATCCTGCTGAAACTAACCTGTATGGATGTCAGAATAGCTGCAACATCATAGATCGGACTCCATTGGTTTTGTAAAATATCCAAGCAGATACTTCCGTCAGCATAAACTGGATAGAGGTAAAATGTGAAGCTATTGCCAAGGACAAATAGCAGTACGTAAACAATTATTCACGAAAAGCTACAAAGATTCAGGAGTACTTACTATTAGGATGGAACATTCGGGAAACAAAACGGACTGTGGGTGGCTTATTTGGATAATCCTCTGAAAACTGAAGGGTCAACTTAAACGTACCTGGAGGAGTGAGTAATTTTAGTTGGCCAAACACAAGGTTACATACAAGCAGAAGATTATGATAAATCTCATAACTTTTCATGCATAAACATATGACTCTACACCAATCAGCAAATGAAAGATGCATAACATCGACAAAAGAATCTACATAGTTCTCTTTATAAATGCCGTACATCCCTTATTTACTAAAGTGATAACCAATGGAGGATTGTGGTTAATCCTCACCAATCAAGGGTAATGTCTCAGTACCACAAAACTTCTTAGAAAATAAAGTACATGTTGGTATTAGAAATTACATACTATCCTTCATTAGTATAATTACCCATAACTCAAAAAAAAAAAAAATCAAAATGACCTGACACATACAATATCCTACTTGCTCCTTAACTTTGTTCATTTTACTACACCGAATAAAAAAAAATCATTGTACACCTTAGAAAAAATTACAAAACCAATTCTTTAATAAAATACATTCTTTTTAGCGTTTGTCGTCATTATAACCAACGAGATGTCAGATTCAGTTTAGAGAGAGCAAACTGAATACTCCATTAATTAGAGTATTTAAAACAAACCATGTAAATTTACACGGGTATAACGGTAGTAATATATATAATTCGGTCCCCTGAAGCATCGTGGCTACCAACAACAACAACAACAACAANNTCAAAATGCGAATAAAAAAAAAGGGGAAATGAAAAACAAAAAGGGAGAACGAAAATGTAATGGAAAGTCAAGGTAAACTTAGGGGTTTTAAAAACACTAGTACGCCTTGCCATCCTACGAAGTTGAAACAAGATAAAAAGGTGGCCACTTCAGAGCAAGCCACCTCTTAAACCTTCTCCCACCGCCCAAAAGGAAAAAGTAATGAATACATACAACTCAGAAGGGGATACAGGGAAATTGACAAACTGTTCTTAAAATCACTAACCTCCATCCCATGGAGTATCATCAGGGCTGCCAAGTTAAACCACAGAGATATTCAAATCAGTTAATTTGTACGAATGGTCACAACTCATAACCAATATAATGTAAAGAGTGACAGTTTATACAGTATAAATACCCAAATATCACAGCGTTCCAAAGCATAATGTTATTATCTTGGGGTGCTCCACTAATGCCAGCAGGAGGATCTTGTTGCAACCTCTTAAAATCTCTCATGAGCCTTTTCCTTGAAGGAGTTGACATCTTCAAAAACTACAATTACTACAGCATGGGCTCAAATTAATTCGACAACCAAACTCGCATAATATATCCCCCACAACTAAATCATTTCGTAATAAACCGCATAACACTACCCCAACAAGACTAATGATCAAAGAAACATTAACAACAGTTCATTTCAATTGCTCATGTTAGCCACCCCGAATTAACTCCCGAGTCCCGACTCAAAAGTGAAGATTTAGGCAAACATAAGCTACTAATTTCATAATAAATCGTGTGAGCATATCTAATAAGACTAATGATCAACGAAACACTAACAACAGTTCATTCCAGTTGTTCATGTTAGCCATCCCAAATAAATTCCCGACTCAAAAGTGAAGATTTAGGCAAACATAAGCTGCCATTCATAATAAATTCTGTAACCTTAACCAATAAGACTAATGATCAACGAAACACTAACAAAAGTTCATTTCAATTGTTCATGTTAGCCACCCCAAATAAACTCCCGACTCAAAAGTGAGGATTTAGACAAACATAAGCTACCATTTCTTAATAAATCCTGTAACTTTAACCAATAAGACTAATGATCAACGAAACACTAACAACAATTCATTCAAGTTGTTCATGTTAGCCACCCCAAATTATTTCCCGAAACACTAACAACAATTCATTCAAGTTGCTACCATTTATGACCCATAACTTGCTTCTTATTCCTGAACCGGCAACTATATATTCAGTGATCGAAACTGCAATACTGTAACAAAATACAACTTTCCACAAATACAAAAGACGCCGTATCCATTACAGTCTACACTACCCTAATTTGCAAGAAATTCATTTACCAGCTGCTTCATACCAACAGAATCACAGTGCAAACTTCCTAGCAAAGCTAAAACCTTCCGATCACGGTTCTTACGAGCTTTGTCGAAAAATCTACCAATTTTTTGTTGCCACAGATTCAAAGTTTTCATCCTAAATTAAAAACCCTAACTTTACAATACAAAAAATAAATTCAGCAAAAATACATCTTGACACAATTTGCCGAAATAAGCTCAATATCCAAACTACATAACAATCAGCTCACACACCAAAAAAAAAAAAATGAACTTTAAATAAAAAAAAAATGATTTAAATAAAAAAAATTAAAAAATTGGAATCTCAATTGAGCCAATTAAGTCAAATACTAGCAAAAATATGCGAAAAACTCGATAAAAATCCGTAAATTCATAGACGAACACCTAATTACAATCAATTTAAAGAACAATTAATTACAGACAATAAGAAGAGTATATAATCACGCGGAAACAAATGTTACAGGTGTTACGATTAAGTAATTGAGATTAACGATAACAATAGGGGGAAAATGAGGAAGAAATTGAGTGATTAATTACCAGTGAGTGAAATCGGCTAGAAATCAGGGAAAATTAGGGTTTATGAAGGAAATTGGGGGAAATATATGAGTAGAATTTAGACGAAACATGAAAATGATGATATGATTATGAAATGGTGGATTGATTGATTCATTAATACTCTAATAAAGTAGTGTAGTAGAATGAATGCATGTGGTCACTATGTTGTTTTACATTAAGATACTAATATTCGGTTGCGAAACTTCGACGTTTTATAACAAATTATCGACTTTTTTCATA
>LHUT01000332.1:9855-23296 GCA_001412135.1 Silene latifolia subsp. alba
AATTCAACTTTAAGGCAGTGATTCTTATCACGCCATGACTTCTATTCTGCTGGTTCAGTAAGTTTTACCGTTCATTGTTTTCTTAATAGTGATACCGCCTACAATAAATGTGTACATTATGGCTCCCCTACTCCAATCATCAACATGTATTTCAATCTATCATGTTGTTATAGACTTAAAGTACAGACGATGTTAGATTCGTACATGGGCTTGAGCCGCGCCCTCGAGGAGGAGAGAGTGTCTACTTTACAAGTCTAAAGATGTTCCATCCTAAAACCAATTGACTATGGGTGGAGTAGTTCATTCACTTATAAAGTAGATTACACTTCTATTCTTCTCCGATATAAAAAACCTAACATGTGATTCTTCACCCACAAATGCAACGTTCAACTTGTGCTTTCTTTATGTATAAAATTTACAAGTGAACATCTCGATCTCAAAATATCAAGGCACTAAATAATTGCTATATTGGCATTAACAATAGTATTAAACATGTCTTCAGGACGAAATCACATTCGTCTTTGTAAATTTAAAAATGATCCAATTATACTGAAAACTCGAAAAAAAGCTGTGAAAAGACGCGTTACGCAAAAAATGGGTGAGTCATGGGCTAGTCCTGTTGCCTGTTGGGCATATATAGGTTGGTTGTCCTTAGACATGCCCATATTCGTTGGTGTTGCCGTAGTCACTACTAGCATACTCGGTGCTACTAAATGCTGTTTTCCTGAACTGTTTCATGTCATTGTTGTATGACATTGTATCGTAGTCTGAGCTACCTCCTCCGCTTGAGCTGAACTTTGAACTATTCCCTCCTGCTGACTTCGTTCCTTCGTTTAAGTCCTCCAACGACACGTCTCCTTCCAATGCTCGTACAATCTGTCATTAATACATGTCATTACGACTATCATCAGTGACCAGACGGCCTATATATAGAATTGTGACAAGGCCGTGTGTAGAGACTGTTACCTGGCTCATTTTTGGTCGTCTTTTGGCCGAGTGTTTGACAGATGAACCAGCGCATGCGATCAGTCGTAACATCTCTTGACGGTCAAAATTACCTTCCAAGCGTGGGTCTACAAGCCCATCAAATACGCCTTCCTGCATCGCTCGTGATATAAGAGGCCTTGCCTGCATCAAGATATATTTTTTTGTAAAACCGTCTTAGACAAGTAATTGTGATATAAGAGGCCTTGCCTGCATCAAGAGTGTACTGTAACGCGGTTGTATATAAACTAACCCAATCAACCAAGGTATCTTCGTCGTCACTGTCAGGGTCAATGGGGCGACGTCCGGTCACCAATTCCAACAGCATTATTCCAAATGAAAATACGTCGGACTTTTCTGTTAATTTTCCGCTTGATGCATATTCTGGTGCCAAGTACCTTCATTTAAAAACCCGTTAATGTTGAACTCCGTATCAGCTAGCTCAGCTGGTAAAGTCATAAAAGGTGGACTTGAAATCCGGTAAATATCAAATTTGTGTAACCACTTACCCAAATGTTCCCATAATACGGGTCGACACATGAGTTTGAGTATCTGAAGATAGCTTAGCTAATCCAAAATCAGCCACCTTGAAACCAAAATATATCAGTTAGCGATATACAATATTTACGGAATACAAATTAAACAACTAAGACCATATAGAACACCCGTATTTGCGAAGTAAAACTCGTAATAATGATGCAAACCTTAGCCTCGAAGCTTAAGTCAATGAGGATATTTGCGGTTTTTATGTCTCGGTGAATAATGCGTGGATGACCTATTATTAGTAAAATTAGATCAGTATAATTATTGTTGAAGGAATTGAGTAAAAAAATTTGCAATTTGCATATGTTAATTAGCTTAATTGGTGAAGTATGTGAGGTAATACTCATGACCTGAGTTTAAATCCCGTCAGCACTACAATTGCCCTTGTGGCTCTCTTTAGACAAAAAAAAAACAAAAAAAATTGGAATTCATGGTACTTACAATCTTCATGAAGGTACGCCAATCCTTTAGCCGATCCGAGTGCAATGCTCATCCTCGATGGAAAGTCCATGACCGGTCTACCCTTTCCTATACATATAAATTTAAAGAAAATTGCCAATTGTAATTTAATAGACTCGACCGTGAAAAACTCAATGAAAAATCCTTGAAATCTCGATTCCATTCTCTCACATTCACCATGAAAGAAACATGTGATGACTGATGGATCCTTAAAATACATTATGTGAGAAGGTGGTATCGAGACTTAATAGTCAATATCTTCTGGTGTCACTCTATCATTTCCCAATACATTATGTGAGAAGAACACGACATTACGGATTGAGTTGAACATACCATGGAGATGGTACTCAAGAGTACCGTTAGGGACAAACTCATAAACAAGCATTCTTTGGCCTCCAGCAATACAATACCCAGCAAGGGACACCAAGTGACGATGATGAACCCGACTAATAATCTCAACTTCAGCTTGAAACTCCCTTTCGCCTTGCCCGCTTCCTGATTTCAGACTCTTCACTGCTATTTCCTTACCATTTGGTAAAACTCCTTTGTGTACGTACCCAAACCCGCCTTGACCCAACAATCTAGATTGGGCAAACCCATCTGTGGCCGCAGCTAATTCATCGTATGTGAAGCTGCTCTTGTTGAATCCTAGGGCCATTGATGGGTGTGGAGGAGGTAATGCTGGACCGGTGGGGCCGGAAGAGTAGCCAGCTGTCATTTCAGCGCTCATCATGGGCGCGGCTGCTCCCCATTGGTTTATGGACATTCCTGATGGGTTTCCGTAGTTCATGTCTTGGCTCGGCCCTGATTGCCATGGAGCGTGTTGTCCGCTGTAATGTTGTTGTTGCTGTTGTTGTTGTGGTGGTTGTGATTGACCTGTTACATATTACATGTCGAAATTTATTTAAACTTCACCGCGTATTGAATTTTAGTACCACCGTCTCATAAGTATGATATTTGAGATTTAACTTATTTCGCTATCATTGAACTGCATATATTTTTCAAACTTTCTGACACGTATTTTGAAAAATGTATACAATTCAATGGAACAGATGAAATACAGCCGAATAAGAGGACATTGGAGTGTACCTTTTTTAGAAGGGTCTCTGTAGTATTGCTGCATGGTTTCATCACGTTTGTGTTTTTTTCTTTTACAGCAGCAAACAACCAGAATAATAATTAATAGCAAAAATAGTACTCCAAATCCTACTACAAGTCCAATTATCATAGGAGCATTATTATTGGATGAAGACGACGGTGAAGATGAAGAAGAACGATGACTTGATTTCGGAGGTGACAAGAATAATGATCGGAAGCCTTCTTTTGTTTCCGGTGCTTGTGGTGATGGTATAGAATTTGGTGAATTGTTGTTATTCGATGGTGACGAGTTGTCACCATTGTTATTATTATTGTTGTTGTCGTTCTTGTTGTTGTTGTTGTTGTTGTTGTTGTTGCTGCTGTTGTCGTTGTTGTTGCTGTCGTTGTTGTTGCTGCTGTTGTTATTGTCATTGTTATTATTGTTGTTGCCTCCACCATTGGTGTTGTCGTTGTTGTTGTTATTATCGGAATTTTCTGGAGGTGATGGTGGTGTTGGTGATGATTGGTCAGATGGTGGAGTCGGGGATGAATTAGTGTCTGAAGGCGGTGACGAATTTGAATCAGTAGGAGAACCGGATGAATTTGAATCAGTAGGAGAACCGGATGAATTTGAATCACTAGGAGAATCGGATGAAGACGACGAGGATTCGTTATCATTTTCCGAGGACGCCATACTTTAGTCACGCCTTAATATGGTTAACGTATGACCTTACAATACTGCCTCTTCTCCAACTAATAGTTCCCTATGTTTATGCAACAAATTTTAGAATGACCATGCTTATTGTAATTATTATTACAACAATGTCACAAAAAAATGTTAAAATGTATAAGCAAAAATTTAACAATTTATCAATATTAACGTCACGAATTAGCCTTTTCTCATATTTTTTGCAAAATATTAATCAATTCAACAATATGTTATGGCATCTAATAAAAAAGAAATGAAATAATAATAAGAAGAAAAAATAAGAGAAGAAAGAAGGAAATAACCTTTGTGGAGAAGGGCAGGTAAATTCCCAAATGACAAGAAAATTTAAAACAAAAAAGGTAAGAGTATTGTTAATAAAGACCAAACAAAAATTAGGGAAAATAATGCCTCACAATTCCATCCCCCTACTACATTATAGAAGGCATTGGTTGTCCTTATTTTTCTACCTTTTTTTTTTAATTTAAAGTATTAATTAATCTGATCACAAATTTTTAAATTTGACGATTTTTCCTATATTATTGGCAAATCGTAACTGAGGTAATCATGTATCTGTATGTGATTTATTTTACGATTGTTTAGGTATTTTTACCATTCGTGAAAATTAATTTGACTTCTCTTGTTCTCCTAGTTGATAAGAAAGTAGTACGACAATTTTGTAAAAAGCGGAGTGTGTCAAAAACTTACCAATAATAGAAATAGGTAACTATAGTTAAATACACCTGAAAAGGAAATAAATAGCTATCAATCCAAACGGAGGGTGCACGACATGAACATATTTGTTCGATTGTTGGACATGAACATATTTGTTCGATTGTTGGTCATTTGTATCCTGTTTTTGGATCATTGTTAATTGAATGTTATTTTACCATGGCATATTGTTCGTAAAAAGACTTGAGCAATATATAAGCTGAGAATGGTAACATATACGCGTCCTTGACACCGCTTCTTCTCTGTGTTTTATAACAAAACTATTACTGTTCTGTATGTGCCGGATACATGGTCTTCAACAGTTCAACAGACACATTACATGAAACCTTGACGAACAAATGATATCTTATGCCATACAAAAAGATGTTTGTTTACAATGTTTTGCTGATCATTATTGTAATGCCAGACAAAAGAAGTTTATAGTAGTTTACAATGACCAAAACTGCCATTCTTCAGTCTAAATTATTCAATATGCAAAAAACACCTTCACAATGAGAAGAGCAGAAAATTGGTCAAATTTAGAGCCATTAGATCAAGGGAATTGAATGGGTTCAGGCTGCAATGCCTTGTGCACAAGCTCGGTCTGTTCTTTAGCATGGACCATGAGGAAACCAGTGGCCGTGGCAGCAGATGGAGGGCGACCTACGTATTTAATGTCGTCGATGTTTCCTCTGCCCACTGATTTCATTGCTGTAAACAAACGAGGCGCAATGTAACTGTAGCCACCCATGTTCATCGGCTCCTCTTGGCACCATACCACCTCCGCATCTGCAACACCACCAATGTTTACAGCACGTAAGATATTGCAGCATCACAAATTCTTATATAAGACGGCTTCATAATAAAAATACCATGAGACTGACTCGTATTTTGGAAATGGGGTAGTATAGTTTTCAGCGTGATGATGGATACATGGGTAGAGTTTTTAGCTAGTTAAGTTTGTCTCACATTATATTAATATTTAAAAAAAATGGTGTTGCACAAAACAGGATCCTGGAATGTAGATAAATTTTAACTTTTAACTCGAAACCAATGTATACTAGAACTTGTGAACTAAATTTGTTGTTCTCATGCTCCCATAAAAAAATCGAAGAAATCATCTTACGAATGATGACAAGGAAAAACCTGTACAAGAGCTTTTAAAACGTGATAAAAAACTTGAACATACTTGGATATCGCTTCAACTCCCGCTGGACAAGATCGTATGGGAACGGACAAAGCTGCTCAACTCTACAAATGGCTACATCACTGCCATTCACCTTTTTCCTTTGCTCATCAAGCTCGTAGTAAACCTACAGAGATTATAGTGAGAGAAAAAACACACTCAGCCGGATAGAGAAACATTTTGTGGTCAAACAGCTCTCAGATGACATCTATAATTTTGGAAAGCAATTAAGAGGGCAGGGAATCATCGTGTAATAAGTAGCTAAATGGAGGATGACGTAGAAGTAAACCAATATAAATAATAACAAACCAACGTACTTTTCCAGAGCAGAGAACCAGACGTCTAATTCCCTCCTCAAGATCTGAGTGCATATTCTGGTCCTTAATGAGACGCTTGAATCTTGTTCCTTGCTTATCAAACCCTGGGTGGCCTTGGACATCATCAAATTCAGATAAATTCGACTTGCATTCTTTGTGTCGAAGCAAGTTCTTGGGAGCCATCACAATTAAAGGCTTACGGAACTCCCTGTGTATCTGAATTCAGTAATAACTACATATAAGCAGACAGTTCCATTTCCAAAGGGTTATACACAATAAAGAAAACTAACACCAACCTGACGACGCAAAACATGGAAATAATTAGCTGGTGTGGTCACGTTGACAACTTGCCAGTTGCATTCTTGGATTTGCTTTCTAAGTGTTGGCTCCATATCAGGTATGACGTAGGGATTGTCATCACTCATCTGCAATGAAAAAGCAAATCATCCGAAATTATTTAGTCAGCACTATGAATATGGATCATGCAGCAGTAGGCCCAACTGTCAAAGCTATCGCCTATCAGATGCCTCTAGATAACATTAACTACAGTTCCCGTATATATAGAAAGAATAGTGTGTTATTATTAACTTCATTCAGGACCTGGGATAGAAGCAATAGCATCAGAGTGAAGCAGTGAAGGTAGGCATCCCTTTACAAACTCGAATGGGTAAACTATACAAAAAAATGACATCAATATACCTGCAGGAATCGTTCCAATCTTGCACTAGAATGTTCAGGTCCTTGACCATCATATCCATGAGGAAGTAGCACCACCAGACCAGTTTGGCGCAACCATTTTGCCTCCCCACTGCTTAAGAACTGATCAAAGATAACTTGTGCTCCGTTAGAGAAGTCTCCAAACTGAGCCTCCCAGATTACCAGAGAATTTGGGTTCTCCATAGAATAACCCAATTCAAATCCAAGAACACCAAACTCTGAAAGGGAGCTGCATCCAAAACATCGATGAAAAAAAAATTAAGCATCATAGAAAAGGGATAGCAAAAGGCCAGTACAGGAGTTCCATATTAGGGAGTAAACCAATTTCTCAAGATAACACACACACACACAAAAAAAAAAAAAAAGAAAAAACTTGCTTACAGTTACCAATAGCCAAAGCGAAAAAGTTTGACTAACAAGGCAACAACATAAAAACAATTTGAGGGGCGTTTGGTTCAGGAAAGGGTAAGAGAATGAAATCAAGAAAGGGATTCAAGGGAAGAGGAAACAGATTCCCTTAGATTAAACATGTTTGGTACATTGATACTCCATACGAAATATGTAACCCAATGATAAAAATAAGTTAAATAATATAATCACACCTAAACCACCCATTACCATTTACCACCCGACCCACCACGCACCAACAACCACGGCCCCAGCACCACCACTAGTTGATGGTACTTATTCATATACTGGAGCTTTAACTTCCAGTATACTGTGTTTGTGGGTGGTGGGATGGTGGTCAGTTGGTGTAGTGGTGGTTTAAGGGTTATTTCTTAATTCAAGGATTGATGGTAGCAGTGACGGCGGCGACAGCGTCATAGGGTGAAAGAGAATGAGAAAATGAGGCAAACAAACATCAACAAAGGGAATCATTATCCCTCATTCCCTTACCCGAGACCCTCAAACTAAACAACCCTAGCTGAGAGTATGAACATATGTACGAACTAACAACAACAACAAAACACAAAAAACCACATCAAAATTTTTATCCTCAGCAACGATAACAAAAAAGGCTTAGTCCCTACATAATTGTGCTGACTAGCAAAGAACCATCATAAGGAACCTTCAAGATAACCTATATGGAGTTGAATTACACAAATAAAATAAACAAGCATACTGAAAATAACAAACATCTGTTACAATAAAGTTAGGCTACGAGCAGGAATACCATATACATCATCCAGCTACCTAGAAGCCGGAATAATAATAGTTAATTTACATATGGAATAGGAACATGATAAAATATATCACCGCATAAATGACAGCTAGAAAGCCATATTCAGAACTCACCTATTACTGACAGTAAACAATTCCTCATTTTGGTTTATCATGACATGGCCCAATGGGCAATATTTTTCTCCGGATTCCTGGTCATGGATTACCGAATGCCTATGACTGAATGTACCTCTTTCAACATCTTGACCACTTAACCGAACATGATTTCCTTCCACTAGCAATGTAGCAAATGCCAGTGCTTCTCCAACAGCCCAATCAATGCCTTCCCCAGTTTCAATCATCTGGGCACGTTGGTCATAAATCCTTTTAACCGCCTTATGTGGGTTGAAAGTCTCAGGAATGGTGGTGATTGCCTTGCCAACATTTTTCAAGATCTCGGGTTTAACCCTGTAAAAAACCATTGATTGCAACAGAAATCAGACCGTAAATCAACAGCTAAGGAGCCAGATAGTGCCAAGGTGTAAGAAAAAGTACCCAGTGTTACGGATCCTAGAAAGCTGCTCAGGAGATTTGAATCCTAGCCAGTAAGCTGAAAGCCAGTCCCTTTTATTCGTCACATGATTCTTGCTAGCTTCGAACTCCTCATTGAGGATTGTCATAACCTTTTTCTGGATCTCATCGATTTCTTCTTTTGACAATTCTCCATTCTCAAGGACTTTCTTTTTGTATATTTCAAGAGACGAAGGGTGGTTGCGGATGACCTATTACAAATCAACTAGAGCTGAGACTATTATCTTTTTTTTTTTTCTCACCCTCCGGAACAGAGAATGCAATTACAGATCTGACAGTTTTTACCTTGTTGTCTCAATGACAGAAATCAATATGTACTACTCCGTCGATAATTAAAACATATGAATATGAATGATCTACACATACTTGAAGCCTCTAAGCAAGCCAAATTTAAGGCTAATAACATAAAATCCAATGAAAGAGGAAAGCAAGGATAGGCAGTATACCTTGTACATTTTTGGTTGTGTGAATGATGGCTCATCAATCTCATTGTGACCAAATCGACGATAGCAGACTATGTCAATCACAACATCTGAATGGAATGTCTGACGCCACTCTGCAGCAAGCTCACAAACATGAACCACGGCCTCCAAATCATCTCCATTAACATGGAAAATTGGGGCATCCAGAGCTTTTGCAACATCAGTGCAGTACTGTGAAGATCTCCCTGACCTTGGATCAGTTGTGAAAGCCACTTGATTGTTCACCACAATGTGAATGGTGCCGCCAGTGGTGTAATTTGGAAGAGCACTGAGATGAAGTGTCTCATAAACTACACCTTGTCCAGCAAAGCTACCATCACCGTGAATCAAAATAGCCATATTCTTTGTCCTGTCAACATCATTAGAATAGTACTGTTTAGCTCTAGTTTTCCCAACCACTACAGGATCCACAGCTTCCAAGTGACTCGGATTGGCAACCAGTGAAAGATGAATCCGCTTTCCACCCCTAGTAGGTCTATCATATGACGTTCCTAAATGATATTTGACATCACCAGTTCCCGTGTAAAGTCCAACTTCGTCTGTAGGTTTCGTGCCACCACTAAATTCACTAAATATCTGTCGGAGAGGTTTACGTACAACATTACCCAACACATTCAACCTACCCCTGTGAGACATTCCAATGACTATATTTTCCACCCCAAGATCAGCTGACCTATCAAACATTTCCTTCATACCGGGAATTAGGGTCTCACAGCCTTCAAGACCGAACCTTTTCGCTGTAGTCCACTTAGTGGCCAAGAAACTTTCAAACTGTGTGCTCCATATAAGCCTGTCCAGCATCACTTGACGTCTTTCTTTATTATATTCCATAGGAGTAGGAGTCTCAATTCTGTCTCGCAGCCAATTACACCTCTCACGGTTAGCAATATGCATGTACTCGAACCCAATTCTTCCACAATAAGCCTGCTCAAGACGATTAAGGATACTTCTAAGGGTTTGCACAGGACGGTTCTCCGACAAAAACCCAGCCATCTTCCAAACTCCTAGGAAAAATTCTCGATCAAAGTCAGCTTCAGTGAAACCGTATAGCTCTAGGTTCAAATCATCAGGAACCGGCCTTTCCTCAAGACCCAATGGATCTAATTTGGCCTTGAAATGACCATTAACTTGGTAAGCCCTCACAAGCAGTAGCAAACGCATACTCTCTTGAATAGTCTGCCCAGAGATCCCAGGCGAAGTAGCTGCTTGGCCAACAAAGTTTCTGAAAAAATTGTCCCATGACTCGTCAACACTGCTCGGGTCAGCTTCCCAATCTCTCTGTAGGGCCTCTAAGTAAACACTGCTGGTCCCATCAAGGAAACTATCCGTAAGCTTAGATAGGGGAACAGCCCTAGGAACAGGAGCAGCTCTTCTAAACGGTGTGCTATGAAAAGCTCGTCTTTGAGTATCAATGACCTGCGTTCTGGTCACATAAGTTCGTCCTTGCGATAGAGTTCTCCTAACGGCAAGATTTGCCAACCTCGATCCAGCTCTAAACCAAACCATAACTACGGATCACAAATTCCCCCCTTGTAGAACAACCTCTAACCTGCTTACACAACATCAAAACACTGTAATCAAGCCAACTTGAAAACAATCAGGAGTACTACCTAAATGGAAGTGCAACAACGTCATTCATCCATAGTAGCTTAATGTAGCTTATTTATATAACAACCGCTTAAAGCTCTATTTTCACCCAAAAAAATAAGGGTTAATTGATGAGAATAATCCAAACAATGCCCGTCCTGCTCAAAATAATCCCTACTTCTCAATAACCCAGAATAATCCAAACTATGTTATCATTTAACTTTAATTGCTATCCTCCTCTAACTTACCTCTTATTACCGGTAAATTTAATTTTTGAGCAGGTTACCTACCTACCTTCCTTTGTTCTTATAATCTTCATCCCTTCCCTTTTGTCTTATAATCTTCTTACTCCATATCTATTCCTCCATATTTTTTAAATTTTCTCATCCATTTGTTTTCCTAAAATTTCTTTATTTGTTTCACTGCTCTTTCTTTTCTTCTACCATAGATTATTCTTATAATAATAACCACCCCCATCAATGAAGATTACTCCTACCGCCACTGCAACTCCGACCTCAAGTCACCCATCTCCAACCGCTTTTGCAATGCCCACCACCACCCCCTCACCGGACCACCGCCACCTACATCAAACATCTTCTCGTTCCCCAGATAAACCCAGAAAAATAAAATCCCAATCCCTAAAATATCTCTTAAAATCCCCAATTCTGCCTTGACACACTCCTTTGCTTCATCTCCCTTCATCCTTCATTACTTGATTTCCTTAATTTATTGATTTGTCTCCATGTATCTCCCTTCATCCTTCATTTTTCTTGCCAAGCTATTAATAAAACCCAGGCTTTAATCCCACAATGGCCACAAACCCAACATCCCAAACGATGTATTCCATGGTAGGAGTATAGAAACAAATCAAATAATGAAATAAACTCAAGACTTGTACCTCCCCCTTTTTTTAGCTGGTGGTATGGCGGACGAATGGTGATGAAGCAGAGGGAAGTGGGGTTGTGGAGATGGTTGAGAGAGGTAGATGGTCAAGGGCGGATAGGCGGTGGTTGGCGATTATGGAAGGAATCAAGGATGAATGGAGGAGATAGTTGTTAGTGGTGGTTGATTGTCAAGTGTTGAGATTTGGTGGCGGAATGGTGGTTGCGTAACTTGAGTCGATGAAGTGTAAAGGAGTAGAACGATTATGGAGATGTGTTTGGTCTTACATTTAATAAAGTAAAAAAAAAAATGACCTGTTAAACCGGTACCAAGTCACCTAGACTGTTTTAAGAATATAACATCAAAAGTTGGGTTTATTCTAGAATAAATCTTAGTTGAGATTAATATAAGAAGGAGGGCAATAGTTTGGATTTTTCCTATCAATTAACCCAAAAAATAATTAAATAAGCTATGAATATTGAATACAGTTGAAATTAACGAATATTAAAAAGCAACTGAAGAAATCGCATTGTATATCTATATATCAATTCCTAAGTTCGTCCTTGCGATAGGGTCTCCTAATGACAAGATTTGCAATCCACGATCCGGCCATAAATGCCCTGTTCTTTTTGGACTAAAATTATCTGAGGTGAAGGGCCAAAAAATCTGAACTGAAATTAAGTCCCACAGAACTAGGCCTAAACCAAACCATAACTGCGGATCACAAATTCACTGACAACCAGCTCTCACCTACTACTCTCTCCACCTCATTCATATTCATTTGTTTACCTTTAATTAAAATACTCTTCACAAAGAATAAAAAAGAACAAACGACTGGGACATAGGGAGTATAAAGCATCAAAACACTATAATCAAGTCAATTCCGAAAACAAGACCAAGACAAATGGGAGTGGAACAGCATCATTTATACATTTATTCATCTACTTATAAAACAACAGGTTAAATACAACCGAAATTAACAAACACTAAAACGCAACTGGAGAAATCGTATCGTATACCTATCTATTAATGTATACATCATTTCACACCATAGCAAACATAGATACTCAGAATATTGACAACAGAATGCACAAGATCACTAATTTTACCATAATTTCTTCACAATCGCCTACAAAACCAACGACGAAAGAAGTCGCTAATTTCGCTAAATTGAGCATTAAACAAAAATATCACTAATATTACTCTTGCAAACGGATCAGAAACCAAACATTCTATGACGCAAAATCTTAGGGTAAGATTATAAGAAATGAGAAAGAAATGAACAAGAGCAAATTAATCAACTTATGAAGAAGAATTATGCATCTAACAATAATTAATCAACGAAATCGATCTAAGGAATCGCAAATAGGTTGAAATGAACAATTCAAGCATAATTCAACAACAGATTGATAGAGAATTTCGAAAATTCAACGAAAAAATGGAGAAATGAAGAATTAAGATCGAATTTAGAAAAGAATAATTAACCTGAAAATGGAGAGAATAATTGAGTAGAAGTAGAAGAAGAAGAAGAAGAGGAATCAGTGGTAGGCGAGAGAAAGTCGAAAGGACATTGTAAAAACGGTGAGACGCTCAAGAGTCAAGAGAAGAATAGAGAAGATAGCACAAATTCTTACTTAAGACGGGCACTATCCGTCTTAAGTTGTAGACGGATACCATTTTGTGAGACAAAATGCCCAAATAGAGGATAGTGGGAGGCACATGGGGGTGCCCCCACCTTGTCCCCCATATTCGTTTTGTGAGTGTAACTACCCGTCTTAAGATTCGACCCGTCTTAAGCAAGACCTACTCAAGAATTGAAACTACACCAATTCACTATTCCCATGGTTTCATCAATTTTTTAAAATAAAGAACTTAATCTTCAATTTGTATTTATATTTTATTTTTAATTATGTGTGTCACACCTCGACTTTTGAGGGTACACAATAAAAGTTTGTATAATAATAGAGAAGCAAAGTGTTTGAACAGTAAACGTGAGACATTAGACAACGAAATAACACTTCGAGATCGGAAGAGCACA
>LHUT01000334.1:16513-35270 GCA_001412135.1 Silene latifolia subsp. alba
CCACACAAACACTTACAAAAAAAAAGGTAAATTATTGTGAATAACCGAAAAGGGAAATAGAGAGGTTTATTGTGAATTAGAGGGAGTATGTTCACTTTATCTGTTTACCAAAAAGTAATCACATCTTAGACTTTTACCTATAACAAATGGTTGCCCACAATAACAACTAATATGGCATTATCGGTAAATGTCTATATGTGGTGTTGTTTTGGTGCCTGTTGGCTGTTGCTTTGCTTGCACTTTACTGTATTTTACGCGGAGTGCTTTCTATGTGACGTACCAATTAAGCTTTCTTTACCCTCCAATTTGTTTGGATTCTGTTGGGCATGCTTCTAATCATCTCTTGTCCTACAGGTTTAAATAAATTACTCCTCTATAAAAATGAAAAACAAAGCTGATTAAAACAGTAAAAATCGGTGCGGATGCTGGAATTTTGGTTTGAGGTAGTACAATTTTTTTTTACATAGATAAAAATGAGCAATGAAAAAAGTGCAAATCATTAGATTTCCTCATATTTTAAAGCTAATAAAGACCAAAAAGCAAAATAAAGTCGACCGTGGAAATTGAACCTGTGGCTACATGTTATAACTTATAAGTCTCCCACACTTACCACTACACTAGTAACATTACATTGCATACAAGGGAAACTAACTGGTACATATATCTGAAATTTTTGGGTCATGTAAGGGTACTTGCCCTCACTTTCCCTCCCCAAAATCCGCCAATGGTAAAAATAGAGAAACTGGAGGGTTGTCGCTGGGGCGGTGGTGGAGGGGAGGTTGGGATTGGGAGTACGGTAGTCACTTAACATGGTTACAAGTTATCGGTAAATATCAGCTAGATTAATTGGTAAAGTTATAAAATGTACTCATAGTATTCATGACCTGGGTTCAAAACACATCAACATTAAATCTATAAAACAGTCCTAACCCTATTAGAACAACAATCGATCTCCTATAAAACCGTCCTACACTCTTTCCTAGACATTGACTATGACCCCAATTCCAGATTTCCAGTTCTTTCTATCCTATTTATATAGTCTCCCATTAATTAGAAGGTTAATTTGGTGGTTATTTTTTCACAATATATTCAATAAAGAACATCAACTTCTGAACAGTTAGGCCAATATCAAACAGTTCAATGAATATGAGCTTGTTCTAGGATTTACATGAGATCATATCATACATTTTGGCTATAATTCAACAAGAGCTTGAACAAGTACAGCAATATGTATCCTGAAATATTACCGGGCACGAAAAATAAGACAGAGGAATCAGAAAAAGCTCAAGGCTTCAAGCAGATTGAAGATGAGATAGCCAAGGAAGCAATTTCTCATGCACGAGAGAAGGTCTATCATCGTGTGGGCAGTGCCCTACGCCTTCCAAGACAGAGAGCGTCACATTAGGATCCTCAGTAGCCAAAGACATGAAGTATTTGCCTACTGGGCCATCAAGCGGGGTGAATGGATCTTGATCACCCCATAAAAGCAGGATGGGTACTGTGATTTTGGGCATCAGCTGGATTGGCGTCGGGCCTGGAGGGCCGGTCACAATAGATACGAAAGCATCAAGAGCACCCTCAGCATCAGCAGGTTCTCTAATTATCTGCAAATCTCAAATGATGGAAAATTGTTTGACTCGATAAAGTAAAAGAAATTTTGTGTTCTGGATTTCATGAAGGCAAAGCCTCGCTTTTCTTTGCTTCTAGATTGTGAAGGAATAAAGCGCAAAAAAAAAAAAAAAAAAAAAAACATTAACAATTGATGGTCTTTTTTTAATTATTAATGTGAATTAGCAGTTATTCAATGCAATACGAAGAATAAAGCAAAAAAGCTCTGTAAACTTGATAGCGTTTACGAGGGTAATTTTCATTGTGAGCTTTCGGAAACAAAATCTGTGTAGTTAACTTGAGGTAAGGCAGCGTACATTGAATCCCTCCTTACCCCATCATTGTCACGAGTTAAGGCCCTTGCCCCACCGTTCGCAGGAGTTAATGCAGTGGGGATAATATAGTGGATTATTAAGAAGGAACAAATACTCTGTAGAATATTAGATCAATCATACCTCAACTAAGGTGTCATCCACAGACTCTTTACATCCATAGACAGACAGCAAGACGTTTCGCAGGCTCTCTCTGCACATAGTAAGATGTTAAGACTTGAGAACATAAGACAGATTTTGGAAACTTCTTAAGACTTCAAGGAATGATACCTTTGTTTGACACGTTCAAAGATTGCTGATGCAATAGCCCTTTGCTTCAGAATAAAATCAATCAACCATAGCAAAGGTAACAACAATTTGATCCTCCAGTCATCAACAATGGCTTTATTGTTCATGCCCCCAGAACAATTCAATAAGACTAGTCCTTTGACCAGAGGCCGAGGCTGAGACGACTCTGATCAGAGCGAGAAAATAGGTGAAAAGAAATGAAGACATTAGAGAACTCAAATCGACCAAAAAGTTCTGCAACATACGGTCTTTTATGTAAGACCGCCACACTTTCTCCTTGAAAGCGTGACAAAGAAGTCTAAGTGAAATAAGAAATCGCTGCTGGTGGAAACATACCTGAGGCACATACAACACAAGCAAGACTTCCCACAGAATTTCCTACCAAAACAGCTGGCTCTTTAACGACTTCATTTAAGAAATCCGAGAGCAACTGTTGAAAATGAGCTGCAATGACTAGAGACTTAATCATAGATTAAACATTGCAACCAAAAGATGAAGTTGTTCAGGAAGTATACCTCAGCCCATGTTTCCATTGTATATGCAAATCCCGCTGGCTTATCTGACGACCCAAATCCAAGCAGATCAATTGCATAGACCATTTGATCCTGCGCCAGTGTCTTGATATTCCTGCGCGCGCCTACAGAAATTAGCATCCCATACAAAAGTCACTCCTTATTTATATATCTTGCGCCAGTGTATCAATCAAAGTTAGTAGTATATCAGTTACTACGAGAATCATTGCCCTTGCACAGCATATTTTAGAAATGTTTATATTCGCGTTAGATCATTGTCCTGACTCCTAAGTGTCAACTCTGCTGCTTCCCAAGGTACGTTAGCTCGACTTCATTTTTTGTTCTATTCATCATAAAATCAACTTCTCCAAAGCTTGCCCCAAAGCAACTAACTAGAACTGACATCATCAATTGTATCCTAATTCCGAGTAAAATGTGCATGGGCAAACTGCAAACAACAATGCCTATCAACACATTTCGCGGACAATACTAGAAGTTCTTCCTCATAAATGTATGTATTCCTTTTTTTTCCCTAAACCAAGGGGATTAATTCAACTGACATAATAACTATGATTTCCAATTCGCCAACACTAATTAATCAGGCTCGATAGCATCGGTTACTAGTCCAACAATTAAGATAGCATCATATGTTCATGCAATACTATTCCAACTTCTTTCCAGCCTACTAGTCATAACATAATACACTCATATCATAACTACAATCTCACTAAGGGGCCGTTTGGTTCAAAAGGTCGGAATGGATTGGAATGGAATGAGATACCATGAGTCCATGAGGGGATGGATTTAGAACCCCATGCCTATTATTTATTGTTTGGTTCAATCTAAAATTATATGGAGGGGGAATGGAGTTAGAAACCTGAGTGGTAAGATGGGTATGGGATTCCAAGGGGTTGCGGTGGAATTAGAATCCATCAGGATTCTAACTCCATTTCAAAATACCCCAACCAAACACTAGAATCACTCAAATCTATTCCATTCCATTCCAACACCCCCAACCAAACACCCCCTAAGAGAAACTGGTTATAGAAGACAGAAGGTCATATGCAAGCATCACATTCTTACATAAATTATTATTCCTCCACATATTAGAGAATCACATGTTTTGATCTTCACTGAGAAAAAAAAAAAAGAGATCATATGAACTTTCTGTTGCATTCGGCTATTGCAGCCTAATCCCATTAAATGAAGCCAATATCGCCTTAAAAAGCGACAAGATGTGGTCGATGTGATCTTCAAATACTTTATAAAACACGGTTTCGGAGTGGGCTGTAGATTTAATACTATGCCAAAGAGTGGTGATAAGAAGAAACATAAACCAGCTCTGAAGTTTCAGCTCACCACACTGTTTGCGTCCCTCCCTCCACAGAGTAGAAGAAGACCATCAGAACGTGCACTTGCGGTTGCATACCTGACCAATGTTAGAACAGACCCATGTCAACACAGAAGTCTCCACAGACCAAAGTAAACAGCAACGAATAGTTAGACAAAACAAGAGAGTATCGCAGTAACTCTGTACGGCTCAGCATAATAGAAGTAAAATGATATGGATTGAACAACAGATAATTAAGCCTAAGAAAACAAGAGTTCTGTGCTGCATCGCGTTAGGACAAAAAATCAGCAAGTTGCCAAGCATCTGGCAATTGAGTCTACAATGACATTATAGCTGATTTAATTCGTACAATTTCCAGACATCCAAAGGCAGATTGCCATATTGCTACACTAGAAATATAAATCTCTGCAATGTAGGCTGCGAAAAATGTTGCTTATTTAGATATGATGCTAGAGCAGAAGAGATATGATGCTAGAGCAGAAGAATAAATCAATATCCTTCTCCAGTAACCTGTTCTTTTCTACTTTTATACTATCATCCTTGCTAAGAATAGAAAGATCAAAACTTAAATCAGGACAAAAGTAGAAACAGGGAGCCAGCTTCATAATGAAAAACGAGATAAAAATAAGTGTTTCTTCATATATCTTGGCAACATAGCGGCAAAAAGAAGAAAAATGTTTCAAGATTAATTGAAGATTCAAAAATGCCTTATTTCTGACATCTTTGCGATACAATTTCTTTTCTAAAACCTTTTAGGACTGAAGTACTTAACCATTGTTGTTTCCAAAAGAGGCTCATAACAGATAATTAGAGGTTCATCTTTACCTATATCCTTCATTTTACATAGAATATAACTGCTACAAAACAATTTGACAAAAAATGGAACGCACATACTAGACAAGGACCAATCAGTGACCAAGACACTTTAACACCCTCTCTGAAAGAAGAAAGTGTGAAGCAATCTATCAGCAACTATTAAATTAGGACTCTGAAAATGTTTCTGCAATTCTTATAAGAAATGTACCAGCCTGATGAAAAGAGATGAATAATAAAAACAAGAGTCAATTAACAATTACTCCCTTTTACATACCAGTTTTTTAAAATAACTCCCTTTTATAATTTTTTTAATTACTCTTAGATGCACTTTTATCGAAAATTGTTTCAAAACTCCAAATTAGGTGGACTTATTTCGTGTGTTTTTGAACTTATTTTTCAGTTATACCTTTCAAAGTACAAGTTGGCTAAGCCACAAACTTAATAAGGTCATAAATAGACGGAATAAGTGACTTAAGTTGGAGTTTGAAGCAATTTTTGACAAAAATGCATCTTAAGGGAGTAATTTAAAAAAAAATTATAAAAGGGAGTTATTTTAGAAAACTAGTATGTAAAAGGGAGTAATTTCTAATTTACTCTAAAACAATAACATAACATGCAACGGACTTCATCAGAATGCAGAGGGATCTTACATGCATGGAGGTGGGCCTTCACCTTCAGGTTCCAATTTCCTCCATTCATAAGGTTTTGCTGCAGTATCCAGTGCCCAAACATCAGCCAAAGGCCGCTTTCCTACAGAACCAACCATTTTGACATCCATCCATATCAGGTTACAGCAATCACTTGACATAGAGCACGTTAAACGAACACCTCAAAGAAAAACAAACAATAGTTAATAAACTCACCATCATTACCGCCAATGCACATAAGGTATCTTTGTCCCACAAGGGCCATTACATGCCCATAACGTGGACCAGGCCCAGGGCCTTGAACAACCACCCTATTTAAGTGATAACAAAGTTAGTTATATAAGATACCAACATTTCTGGGCCAAACAAGCAAAAACCCCCCATATCAACCACCTAACCCACAACGAAAAAGTAAAAATGTTTATCCCCTTAGAAAAATAAAATTAATAGTAAATACCGAAGGCAGCAAACCTATGCCATCGTGTTTTTTGCTGTGTAAGGTCAAGAACATGTAGGTCCTCAGCAGACAAACCAGCAGGACCAATCCCACCCTGTTAGATGCTGTCACAGTCAGTATTCACACATTGACTGTATCAGTGAATAGCAGACATCGTCATATTGATTCAAGCTGCTACAATTACCAACCTGAATAACCACCATGGTACCAACAGCAGTGGCGACATGAGCTGCTCTTGGTGTGGGAGGCTCCCCGATTGGAGTAACCCTGCAGATTGGTTCATACAATCGCTCCTATCTCATTTTCTTTTCCAATAAGTAATCAAACAACCAGCAGTCAACGAAGGTTATTTTAAAAGAGAATTTAGGGAACTTAGCTTACCTAGACCATTTATTTGTTAACACATCATAACAGTGAATATCAGCTGTGGCACCTGCAAGCCCTGCAATAGAAAGAAATGCAAGTTCAATCACAATAGACTCTCAATAACAACTTCTGATGTTAAGCCGTTAAGGTCAACTAGGGTTGTCTTACACTTTCAGAAAGCCCTGTGCTAAAATGGGAAAACTAGGCCCTAAAATACGTAAAAGTACCGATGCTAGAATAACTAGACGTCGTAATTTAATTTTAAGCATATCCAACCACTACATATTACGAGTTCAAAAAACAATAAAATCTCGGCCATATTGAGACTGATATTCTCAAAATGCACATAATTTTATCATAGATAGAATTTTATTGATTAATGATGTATGTGTCATTGTTTCATACAAGGCCTATATGGGTATTATTACAACTAATTCAAATCCCTATTATTTTATTTTAGAATACATTGTGAAACTATAAAACAATATTTAACAGAAAAAATCATCAAAATACTCTAACACGACAGAGATAAACATCAAAAACATGGGTGGGAATAAAAGCAACGCAGAAAATAGCTAGTCAATCCCAGGACGGATCATTCGCGGCGAGCACCAATGACCATTGTGCTACGCAACGCATTACTGTCAGCTAGAGGCACTATACAATGCATGTAATTCTGGACAGCGATGACTCCTCCAAACTGGAGGACCATTCCCTCACTCAAGACTACCAACAAAAGAAAAGCACACACAGATCAAAAATGCAAAATTTACACAAATAAACGAAAGATAATAGGGTTATCAACCCCTTACCAGCGCCACGGCGTAAATATTACAACCAATTTAGTCAAGGAGTGGAACTGCAACCACTGGTCAATAGACTCTAGAATCCTTATCAGTAGAACACCCTAAGTGCTAAAATACTCAATTTTGGAAAAAGAATCACAATCTTTGGTGTATAACGAAATTAATTCATTCAATGAGTCAAAGCGTCACAATGGCTACAAGCCTACAACTACCACTTTCGTCCAGTCCCTAACATCGAAACTAACCTCACCGCAAGATTATTCGTAGAACTACACACGTATTTAAGCAACTTCATTATCGCAACCAAAACCCGTATACAGCAGTAAGAGTAACAAAACCACAGTACCCCAGTACAGTAGCAAGAATAACAAAACTGCAGTCAATTTACTCAATTTTTAGAAACAAAAACCCACTAGAAATCACCTTTTTGAGCATGAACAAATAACAAGTAACAACTCTAAAGGTCTAATCTTACTACCTACATGAAATCGTTAAAACGGAGAAAGCTCTCACTCAACCAACAAAAATATCCTAAAAGACCCCAAGATACAATCTTTATTACTCCGTACATGACCGTAAAACAAAGAGCAACCAGAGGTTCACTTCACTAATTGAATTTGTATGCCACAATAAAAAAATCCAAAAACCCTGTTCCCCAATTTCAGCTAACACCCTTTCAAATAACCTTTATCCAGCCTCAATAACTCCATTAACACACGCTAACTAACAATTAAACTTCATCAAACCAACAAGAAAATCCTAAAGATCCAATATTTATATAATTCGGCTAACAGCATTTCTCAAATAAGCTTTATCCAACCTCAATGTCTCCAAGTTTCATCAAACCAGCAACAAAAACCCAAAAGATTCAATCTTTATACAATTCCTAAACAAACAACAACCCAAAGCCACAAACTTCACTAATTCCACACATTTCTTGACAAAAACCAAAAAAACCCAAATACTTGTATAGAGCAGCTTTGCACAAGTATACAGTAAAACCGTTTCTTTGACAACTACTTATACACTAATATGGGCATGATTTTCTCGTAACTTAGACCCATTTCACACAACTTTTGCATACCTCACACAAGACTAATCGAAGAAAAAGTCCCATTTCATCCTAAAGATAATCTTTAAGAAATTCCTACACAAAGAACAACCCCAAAGCCACAAGCTTCACTAATTCCACGAATTCTTAACCAGATTTTATACACGTATACCATAAAACGGGTTCCTTGATAACTACTCTTAACTAATATGGGCATGATTTTTCTCGTGATTTGGACACATTTCACAGAATTTTATCGCAAATCCGCCTCCTGACTAGTAAAAAAAAAAAGAAAAAAACTTCGCTATTTGATTTTCTGTACCCACAAGAATAACAAAAAAACGAGTCCATATACGACAACAAAGCCTTACTCCTGACTAGTAGAAAGCCACATCATTCACAAAACTAATCCAAAACACAAACCAACCCCTACTTTGATATCCTCTTCTACAAAGTAAACATTATAAAAGGGTTTTGAACAGTAAATAAACCTACAACAAACAAAAAATCCTAGCAAAAAGCAGAAATGTGAACAAATGAGGAAGTAACAAATGCTAGCACTTCAAAATTCATCAAAGAGTTGAAACATCATAATACCTATATTTACCAACTCCGTTCAGTTCCTAAGATCTATATAAAACTGAACACTAGATTACTCTAATAAATAATAACATTAATGCACTTACTTATTTATAACAAAATTCTTGTACATCAACAATAATAGAAATAACCCAGTGAATATCCGGTAGCAAAGCCTTGATCTTGACTAGTAGAAAGCTTGCATCAGTCACAAAACAATTCCCAAACACAAACCAACCCTAATTTCGATTTCCTCTTCTACAAACTACACATCAAAACTAGGGTTTTCAACAGCATTTAAACCTACAACAACCCGAAATCTTAGCAGGGGAAAAAAAACAGAAATGTGAGCAAATAAGCAAGTATAATGTACTAATACCAGCACTTCTAAATTCATCCAAGAGCCGTAACATCATAATAGTTAGGACTATCAATTCCGACCAGTTCCTAAGATCTAAAGTGTGCAGGCCAGATTACTCAAAGAACAAAATAACATTTATGCAACTTCCTCATTTACACCAAAATTCCTGTGCAGCAACAAGAATAGCAATAAACCACTTGATATCCGAATAAACCACTTGATATCTGGACAACACAGCCTTACTCCTGACTTCCTGATTAGTAGAAACCCAGCATCAGTCACAAAACAAAAACCAATCCTAACCTCCATTTCCTCTTCTACAAACTATACATCAAAACTAAGGTCTTGAACAGCAACTAAACCTACAAGAAACTAAAATCATAGCAAAAATCAGAAATACAAAAAAATGAGCAAGTATAACGTACTCATGCCAACACTTCTAAATTCATCCAAGTGTAGAAACACCATAATAACTAAAACTACCAATTCCGTCCAGTTCCTAAGATCTAAATTGAACTGAACACTAGATTACCCATGCAACTTCCTTATTTACATCAAAGATCCTGTACAGCAATAAGAATAGCAATTAACCACTCGATATCACGACAACACAGCCTTATTCCTGACTAGTAGAAACCCTGCATCAGTCACAAAATAAATCCAAGACATAAACACAAACCAACCCAAACATCGATTTCCTCTTCTACAAACTACACATTAAAACTACGGTTTTGAACAGCAACTAAAAGCATATTCATTCAACTTCACTGTCTAACCAAACCCGAAATCCAGTAGAATTACTCTTCTATAAACTAGTTGCGTTATTCCTAACAAGTAGAAATGTTGCATCATTCACAAAACATCACAAAACAAAACAAATCCAATACACAAACCAACCCTAACTTCGATTTCCGTCCACAAACTACACATCAAAATTAGGGTTTTGAATAGCACTTAAACCTAAAAGCCAAAATCCAACCAAAATAACAGAAATACGATCAAATAAGCAATAAGCAAGTTTCGTACTAATGCCAGCACTTCCAGCAGACGACGGAGTCCCAGCAGCCCCAGAATTCCCTTCAAGAGCGGTAGCCCCACCGAAAAGAATCAACCTCGGTCCAATATAACCACTACTACCTTCCTCGCCAACTGCCGGTACCGCCGTCAATGTATGCCCACACCGCGGCCCTGGACCGTCCTCCTCCTTCTCTATCACCGCATTCACCACCGTATACGGCGGCGCACACCTCGGCCCCAACCCCACTTCCCCCACCGCCGGAGAAGACGAAAATGAATTTGTCGTTGTAGTCGTAGTTGTCGTAGTCGAAGTAGAATCTTGCTCCTTCTCCAATGATGAAGTTGAAGAATCAAGCTCCATCTTCAAGAGTCCTCTGATATTAAAACTATAAACAAATTTCGAAAAATAAAATTACCGCCGAAGATCGCCGATTTGATAATCATGCATTGCGAATCAGTGTAAATTCACTGATTTACATTCAAAATCATAACCGAATTTGAATAATTTAATGTAGAAAAGATTGCGGAAACCCTAGGTTAGATCGTTGGTTGATTATTTCCCAAATTTGATTGAAATTAGGGCAAAAAAATTGACGAAATTTGAAGAGAGAGAAATAATAATCAATCATATAAGCGCAGTTTATCCCTCTTTTTATTTTCTCTCTCTTCGACAATGAATTTTTGGAGCAAAAAATCTGGGGGGGTGTCTTTGTTTCCCCTGTAAATCTATGTGTGAATGTGTCGCCGTTTTTTTTTTCCTTGACAATGATTTTTTTTTTCTCCGTCTTGCTGTTTATCTATTCGTAAGAGCACTCGCAACGGTAAGGAGTTATACAATGTTGTCGACCATGAACGTGTTTAATGCGCACACAACAAAAAGAAAAAAAAAAACTTTGCAAGCTATTGCCTATGTTAGTTATTGGTTAAAATTGGTTTGTAATGTGAGATTGTGAGATGATTCTTTTACTTCTTTTTGGGTAATAAACAAGTTTTTAGTTAATGATGTTGACGCTAATCTAACCCAACTCGTTATACCCATCTTTATTTTTAATTTTCTTTTTTTTTTTTACGGCATTGAGCGTGCAGGCCCCAACTCTCTCTACTCTGAACCAAGCCTGGAGGTCTCATGGGTTGAAGCGGGTGCAAAAGAACATGGGTTGCCTAGACGGCCCGTGCAGTTGGCCAGGTCTAGCGTTTGGTGAGATATTAATAATTGCGTACCGTTGGTGTAGCATTGGAGAGTATTAAGTAAATTCATGAGCATCTTTAGTAATGAACCATATAATTAGGTGCATCATACCTTAATTGGAATGACAATCTTCGATTCACACAATCTCAAAGTATGTTCACTTTACTAACAACTCTTATGATTTCATTTGCATGTTTGTACAATTGTACACTAGGATGGGAGACTTAAATTATGTAATTCTTAACTTCTAATAAAAATACTCCTCAATAAAAATAAAAATGTAAAAACACTCATTTTGAGTTTTTTTTTTTTTTTTGTTTTTTTTTTTATTTTTGATTTTTGATTTTTGATTAGGTAAGAAAACTAGGTTGATCTTCTAGGGTAGGACCAACCTATTTAATTATCACTTCATCGAAAAAATGAAGGTCTAATTTCACATCGTTGATAATACTAGAAATTTCCCACGGAATTTGCCAAGTACCTCGAATCGAGTTAATAACACATAAGTTATCACCCTCCACAATTAACTTTGAGATTCCTAAGTATTTAGCTGCTAAAATACCTTCTTTTAAAGCAAGTGCTTCCGCAACAAGGATACTATAGAAGNATTCCTAAATATTTAGCTGCTAAAAACTCATTTTGAGTTAGCGGAGGCACAAAAGCTATTGACAAAATTTGATTACGCTTTACTTCTTGTATCCAGGATGCACATGAAGTCGAGAATAGTAAAAGCAAGAGGCAAAATCTCATTTCAGGCTACAAATGTAAAAATTACAGAACATAGAACAAACATTAGTACTATTGTCTCAGATGGTTCTGACAGATTGTTCTTTCAAGTGTACTTCCATAGTTCCATGGTGAATGGCATAAGAAAACAATATTAAGTTTTAAGAGGGCCGGTATTCAATGGCTTCTGGAAGACCCGAGGCAAAGGCGTCCCATCTCCACCGTCATTTCCAGTTCTCCATGACCGATCCTTCTTTCTCTGTGGCTTTCTGTGAAGCTTGTGGGACGCTTTAAGAGGCTTTTTCTTTGGGTTGGCCTTCTCTGCAGCTAGTCCATTGGCAAGATCAAAAGAGTCAAGGTCTTTCATAACGTCCTCGATTAGATCTGATCCAATTTCTATTTCATTACCCGATAATGAATCTTCAATGTCAGATGAGTCGTATTCATCAATATCGGACAAGTTGGATGAAAGAAGAGCTTCATTACTCTCAATCGTGTTATCATCCGACATTCCAGGTGGCAACTCATAATGGGTCAACTTCCCATCAATATAATCCTTCAAAATTTGACGGGCAGCCCGAGTCTCGTCGGGTAGTCCACTCGAGGCAGTATATCCACGAGAAGCACAATAAGCTCTCAGAAGCTCGGATGCCAATGGAGGACGGGATTGGGGTTCATAGGGCTTTGGTTTTGGCAAACCGATTTTGTAAACTTGTTCAATTACCGACCTTGGAACTTTATCGGCAACAACCTGGACAGCATCTCTCTGGTTGGTCATTCTATCAATCGGCAAAACCCCACAAGCAATCATCTCATGTCTCGAGCTGGTGAAGGACGGAAAAACAAGTCCAGGGCAATCACATAGTGTAAGCTTGTCAGATATTATTAGGGTTTGGAAATGTTTGGTCTTTCCTGGAGTAGATGTTACACCTGCACGTTTCAGACCAACCAAAGCATTTATTGTTGAGCTCTTTCCGACATTAGGGTAACCGACAAATCCCACTGTTACACTGGCTGAATTTGTCCCTGCATTTCCGACATTCGGCCCTGATTTCCTCAACCTTGTTATCTCCTCGGCTTCAAACTGTAAGCGGGCTAGCAACTCATCCCTACCATAAACCTTTGTATCAATGTCCTCAGATTCTTGCAAAGTGTCTTCATTATCCAATGAGGGAAGGTTCTTCCCCTCAAGAGTAGCAGTGGCAGCTTTAGCCGACCAGAATAAAAAGAGGATGTCATTATCATTGAAGTATTTGGCCCATTTTAACCTGTACATAATCAGAGAGTAAAATTCCTGATGGAACTTAACCTTATTTCTAGACGAGATACGCTACAAAAAATTATTTCCTTGGTATGCAACACTTTTAAACTTAGGAGGGAAAGCTTTGCTGTGCTTGGTGTCCTGCCGAGCTCAAATCTAGATGAAACCAAAATGAAAAATAAACCCAAAGAATATGAGAATTGAGAAGGAAAGAACCTGATTGCATGCGGTAAAAGGTCTGCCTTATTGATAAGCAACATTGTCCTTTTGTGCTCATCAACCTCTTTTACATACACCTAAAGCCAAGAAGAAAATATGAAGCAACACAATGTGCGATATGCGAAGTTAGACATGTGCAAAAGTGTGTAAAGTTTGTTACTAATTCGGAATTTGAAAGAAAAGAGTAAATATAGGTAATAAAGCTATAATGGGGACGATACCTCGAGATCGGGGCAACGATAGAACAAAGGGTCTCTCGCATCAACGACCATTACAAGCTGAAAACAATGAGAGATGCGCAATCAGATAAGGTATTACATAAAGCAACTGTCGAAGAAAAGATAATACGGACTTACGGAGAATACCATAATAATTTGCCTTAAAAAAAAGCACCAGCTTTTTGAATTTATAAGGTAAAGCAAGGCATTTGTTGCCAACAATTCTCACACATCTATCACTACTACTAGATGGAAGCAGTTTAACAATAAGATTATACAAGGGCCACTTATGTAATTGATTATCATTCTGTGACTTTTTGGGCAAAACCATGGAAGCTGTCTTTGGTGGAGCTCCTCAACCACATTGACCTATTCATTGCTATGCGTTCTGAGGGGAAATCGGTAACATTCCAAATTAACACATCACCCATAATGTCAAACTACGCCTGGGACATTTTCCTCGAGTACTTCCTATTTCCTAATTCGTACACCTAAAAGTCTAGTATGGCAATCATATCCCGAAGCACCCCCATAAAGATAAAAAAATAAAAATAATACAAAGATACTCTATTCAGGAAGTTTCTACTAAAATTTCGTTCATCTTGAATCACGTTTCCCACTTAGCAGGCTAGCACAAAGAAAATATTTCTCATGTACTTACCAGATCACTACGTTCAACCACTCGCCAAAGCTGCCTCCATATATCCAAATTCTTTTCAAATGGAGTGAGAACAAGCTTTTCATTCTCCTCAAGCCTACAGCAAAAAAGACATCAATCTACAGAAACAGATCATAACTCAACATCTATTCTATCTCACAAAGTATTAAGCAGGCTATCAATACTTAGAACAATGTGGGATATTTACATGCTAAGATAGTTTCTGTCTTGGAACATTTAAACTTACTTGGCGAGGCCTCTACGCCACGATAAAAAGGATTGCGTTTCATTGACATCAAGCTCATCTACTGTCATTCCAGCATTCCATGGCGGCCTACAGGGGGAAAAAACAATTTATTGTTGATGAACTATGCAGTTTTAACAAGAAAAGACTAATCACAAGTAAAGATGTGCATGCCTTCGAGGCACGCGAAGGCTGCCAGCATGTAGTGCTTCCTCCTTTTTCTGCAGGTTCCTCCTATCTTCAGGTGTCAAGGCACTGGTGCTTGAGCTTGAGTCACTGTAAGAGCAATACATGAAATGTTAAGTACATACAACTTGAAGAGAATAGCGGCTCCTCGTATAATTTAGCAATAAGAGATGGCTGAAGATATACAACACACATGTAATCACTGTTCCAATATTCGTTAACGAGTTGATAGTTACATAATTTTACTAGTGATACTTTCACAACTATTAACCAAACTAGTAGTGATTGCCTCAAGGGCAATATTAACTACTTGGAGAGAGAGAGAGAGTCCAGTTTAAGGGGAATCAAGTAGCAATTTCACTTGAGAATACACGCTTAGACGGGTCTCACATTTGGCTGAGATCAGCTTAAATCCTCATATTTTCCTCATTTACTATAGGGTTAATGAGTCGGTCTAACATGTAATACTACATCATACTGAGTATAAGTTTTGCAAACATTTCATGTGATGTCTCAGCTTACCACGACCTCAAAACAATCTTAACCATATGAAAACAACACTTCCACAAAAAGTTCAATCTACTCTCTCCTCCGTCATTACATTTTCTAACTCCGTCCAGAGTCGCGACCTATTAACTCATCAAACCTCACTTGATCCAAAAACAAATACAATCAAAGTATCAACCAATAGACTTCCCTTCTGCTCTGCAACACCTCTCCCCTCCATCTAATCAATGCCAAAACCTCCAAACTTCCAAGGGTAAATCATGTTTTTGTGCAAGGACAAATAACAACCCTAAATGTCCAAGCTTACTACTTACATGAAATCATTAAACCGGAGAATGTTCCCACTCAACCAATAAAAACATCCCAAAAGACCCGAAGATTCAATCTTTATTATGACTATGAAACAAAGAACAAAACCAGTTGGTTTTGTAATAAGCTCTATCCAACCTCAATAACTCCACTAACCCACACTAACTAACAATTAAACTTCATCAAACAAACACAAAAGCCTAAAGATACAAATTTCATAAAATTCAGCTAACACCCTTTCAAATAAGCCTTATCCCACCCAAACAACTCACTAGCACATATTAACGAACAATTAAGCTTCATCAAACCAACAACCAAATCCTAAAGATGCAATGTTTACAGAATTCAGCTAACAACTTTTCTAATAAGCTTTATCCAACCTAAATAACTTCATTAACGCACACTAACTAACAATTAAACTTCATCAAGCCAGAATCTTCAAGCTACAATCTTTATAAAATTCAGCTAACACCCTTCAAACAAGCTTTATCCAACCTCAATAACTCCACTAATACTATCTCATATAAGTTTTTGAAAACATGTAAGACTATCTCATATAAGTTTTTGAAAACATGTAAGACTATCTCATATAAGTTTTTGAAAACATTTCATGTGACGTCTCAGGTAACCACGACCTCAAAACGATCTTAAGCAGCTGAAAACAACACTTCTACAGAAAGTTCAATCTACTCTCCCTCTCTGTCTGTACGTTTCCTAACTCTGCCCGCAGTCCCGAGTCCCGACAGATTAATTCATCAAACTTCAATTGTGTCCAAAAACAAATACAATCAAAGTAGCAACCAACGCCCTTCCCTTCTGCTCTGCAACACCTCTCCCATCCATCTAATAGACGCGAAAATCTCCACATTTCCAAGGGTAAACCATGCTTTTGCACATGAACAATTAACAACTCTAAAGGTCTAAGCTTACTACTTACATGAAATCATAAAAACAGAGAAAGCTCCCACTCAACCAATAAGGACATCCCAAAAGACCCCAAGATTCAATCTTTATTACATGACTGTAAAACAAAGAGCAACCAGTGGTTCTACTCTTCACTAATTGAATTTATACGACACAATGGAAAAGCCAAAAATCTCATTCCCCAATTTCGGCTAACACCCTTTCGTATAGCCTTTATTCAACCTCAATAACTTTATTAACACACAGTAACTACCAATTAAACTCTCCATCAAACCAACAACAAAATGCTAAAGATAACATCATTACAAAATTCAGCTAACCCCCTTTCAAATAAGCTTTATCCAACCTCAATAACTCCACTAATACACATTAACTAACAATCAAAGTTCATTCATCAAACCAGTAACATAAACCCTAAAGATACAATCTTTATAACATACCTAAACAAACACCACCAAAGCCACAAAATTCACTAATTCCACACATTTCTTGCCAACCAACAAACTAAACATTAACACTTGTCTAATGTGGCGTTACATAAGTATACCGTAAAAAGGGCTCTTCGATAACTACTTTTACACTAATAACTCCACTAACACACATTAACTAACAATCAAGCTTCAACAAACCATGAACAAAAACGCTAAAGATGCAATCTTTATAAAATTCCTACACAAACACCCTCCCCCCTCTCCAAGCCACACATTTCTTGATATAAACCTAAAAACAGAACACAAATTCTTGTGTACAACAGCCTTACTCAAGTATATCTACAAAACAGGTTCTTACAATAAGTAATTTTACACTAACATGGGCACGAGTTCCTTGCAATTTGAACCCGTAGAACCGCCTCACACAAGACTAATCGAAGAAAAACAAAAACACCCCATTTCACACAAAAACAAAACTCAACATCAACATATACTCATCATCAGGAAGGATATTAGGGACCCGTAAAACCACCTTACTCAAGTATACCATAAAACGGGTTCTTCAACAACTACTTTTACACTAACACCGGCACCAAAACCGCCTCACCCAAGACTAATCGAAACAAAAACAAAAACACCCCATTTCATAAAAACCTAATACATACTCATCAAAAAGGATACTAAGGACCCATAAAATCGCTTAAACCAAGTATACTACAAAACGGGTTCTTCAATAACTACTTTTACTCTACCACAGGCACAATTTACTTATAATCTGAACCCATTAAACCACCTTACACAAGACTAATCGAAAAAACAAAACCACCCATTTCATTTCAAACCAACACATACTCTTCAATATTATGGACAGGAACACAAATACCTGTGTACGGCGGCCTTACCCAACTATATTACAAAAAGGGTTCTTACAATAACTACCTCTACACTAACACAGGCACCATTTCCTTCAAATTAGAACCGTAAAACCGCCTTACACAAGACTAATCGAAAAAACAACACATACTCATCAAGAAGGATATTAGGAACAGGATTATCAGCAGTAAAAGCACGATCAGCTTCATCAGCTTGTTCAAGAACAGCATCAATATCAGAAACTTCAGTAACGGAAGTCAAAACTTTATTATTATGAGTTTTATAAAAACGACCCTTTTCTTTATTTTGTTGTAGCATATGATTATGTTGCTTTACTAGGGCTCTTCCTAACCCTGTTTTTTCCCCTTTTCCCATTTCGAAAACCTAATTTTTTTTCAATTTCTTGCAATTTTAATTGAAATTAATTGAAAGAACGAATTAAAGTTTTGATTTTTATTGGAAAGTTTTGATTTTTGATGGGTTTTTTTAAGGGTTGGAGGCGCATTCCTGTTTTTGATGTTGAGGGTGAAAGGCTCAGAAGAAAGGAGGTATTGAGACACTGTCACGTATGCGCTGAGTTCATGGTTTACCTGAAATGTTCGAGTACAAAAGTAAGAAGAACAGATGCTTGACATCGTGGCTCTCGTAGCTCAGTTGGTTAGAGCACCCGTTTAGTAAGCGGGAGGTCTTGAGTTCGACTCTCAACGAGAGCATTTCATTTTTTACACTTTATAAAATGCTTCTCTTTTTAGTTTTCAACCAGGACTCGAGGGGTAGTAACTAGTAACGAAATATCAATAAGAGCATCCGCAAAGGAGGGA
>LHUT01000334.1:36922-47797 GCA_001412135.1 Silene latifolia subsp. alba
CGTGTCAACCCAATTACATAAATGGGTCACAACGTCTTGACCCTAACCCGCTAATTTCGTGTCGGGTTTTCGAGTCGTGTCAATAATTGCCACCTCTAACTACATACTTCTTATTTCCATCTTTTCTGAGTTTCTCAACATTTAACTTGCCTCTTATAAAATTATTCAAATACCAAATAGGCACTTTCATAACAATCGTTGCGTAAAACCGCTTTACATAGATACATGTATCATCGTGGCCTCATGGAAAAGCTAAGGAGAAGCCCAAGCAACAAAGTAAAGGATAACTTAACTTCCGGTCTCCTCTCTCACTACAAAAACCCAAATGCCAAATGCTATATAATCCCTTCTTCACACACTTCTCTATCTCATAAATTCTCATTATTTTCATTGCATTCTTCTGCATTTTAACTTCTGGGTTCAAAAGTTACAGCTTTTATCAGATAATTCACACATTTATACTGAATCAGTCAAATTTGTTGTTAAATGAGCCAAATTATTTCTCTTTTCTCATAAAGTTTCCAATTTTTCATGGTTTTTGGGTGTTATAATCATTCATGGGAGCTCAAAAGAGCATCCTTGCTGGTAAAGGTGAGGTCTTTCTCATTAAATTCTTAAATATTCACATTATTTGAGTATTTACCGATTGAATTCGAATTGGGTTTTGAGTAATTAATGTACATATGTTCATTTTTGCAGCAAAAATTGATGTGAATGTTGATTTGTCTCATAAACTATGTGCTGCTTTGATGCTATCTCCTCTTAGGTGAGTCTCTTATTGTGAAGTATCAGTCATTCGATGCAGTTCTCGACGTTGTTTTCATCTTAGGATCATTCGGAAAGAGTCTCTTTGTGTTGCTTGCAGAAGGGTAAGGCTGCGTATATCTGACCCGACCCACTTTATCCCGCAATTTGTGGGAGCCTTGAGGCATTGCCACATTGGGGTAATGTTGTTTTGAATTTAGAGTAATGTGAAGGGATTGTATTATTGCTTATTGTTTCATGTTATTTTATCCAGGAATACTGGTGGTCCTCTTTCATTAATAATTGGAAGGTAAACAGTTCGCATTACCAATTAAGCTAGATGATTTATCTTGCATTTCAGATTTTCAGTTATTTGTATATGTTCCACATGTTATCATATCTTTGTTATGTGGTGTGCAATTTCCTTGGGGGTAATGCGCTAATGCAATGCACTGGATGATGAAATTCGAACTCTATTACATTTGATAGTATGAATTCGAGTTCTAAGTTAACAATAAGATAAGCTACGACTATGTAGACAATAGACATTCACCTTTCCATTACTGACATTGGAGGTGGGATTTTACTTTAGGAGTGTCGTATTTTGGCTCATCGGGAAACAGCTCCTTTGTGCTGATAACACACGGATAAGGTGGCGTATACCTGACCCCCTTAGCCTGCAATTGGAGCCCTTAAGGCACTGGATTGATGTCATTGTTGGTGGTGATAGTGTTTTTTTGTTAGTTTCTAATGTAGATTGTGGGTCAGGTGTAGAATTGTGGGATACTTGTATGATATAACTGGATGAGTTTTCTAAGGCTCCAAGCTGAACTCGACCTTTTCAACTTAAGTCTTGCAAGTAGAAACTCACAACATTGTCAAACCCGATGTTATGCCAGCCCACTAACACTAATGTACCTATGCCAAAGTCGGGGGATCTTGACAACCCACTAACACTAATGTACCAATGCCATTATGTAGAAAGGTCTTACCTTAGAATTGTTGTTTGATTTTTCGGCGATGATCAAATTATTGACAATGAATCTGTGTTATGACAGCCTGTGCATTAAGCACCCAAATTTGTTTGGAGGTAGTGAGAAGCTTGATGTGTTTTGGGACAAAGGATTATATGATACAAATGTATTAGTAGCTTATAGGAGGCCTAGACCGGAATGGCTTCCTCAGCAGTCTCTTGTGGTTCAGGTATGCTTAGCTGTCTAATTATTACTAGCTTTAGGATTGTGAGACGATTTGTAACTCACAATATAACATTACTTCTGTTGAAATACGAATCTTTCAGTAAGAGTTTGTCTTGTTGGTTTAGCATTCTATATCTCCTGAAATTGGAGTACACGGCCTGCCTGTTGATAACTTCTCACAAGCTGGAAGTGGGGGTGTAAATCTCTGTCGTTCTTCTGTGGGTTTAGAATTGAGCGAACCAGCTAGTTCCAATTGGAGCAGTACAACCAGTATTAAATTTGAGGTGATAACACTTGCTACACTCTGATTCTAGTTTCTTAGTTGCTTAAATGTGATTCAAAATCTTTACTCTGAACTCTATGTGATTATGAATTTCTGCTGTATAATGTTGCAGCATGTTCGCCCTGTAAATGATGAAGGTCGTCAAATTAGTAGAGATCTTGATGGGTTTTCGGTGACATGCAGGTTTGTGGGTATATGCCAGCATTTTACAATATTAGTATTTTGTAAAGAAATTTTCAGTTTAGTTACCTGATACAGTTGTTTCATTTTCAGTTTCCCTCTGTTCCGTTCTATAAATTGTTTTATAGAAATGTGCAAGAGTTAAGAAAAAGCCATAGAAAAGAACATGTGATTACACTTTTAATTAGTCGTAACAACAAAGCCTGAGAATCGGAAAACTATATTGTAGGAACTATTCTGTTGTTCAAGGAGCTAACACGGATTTTTCATTCAAATATTGTGTGCAGTGGAGGTTGTCATGATAGCATGGTGGTTTTGAAGCAACAAACCCGCTATGCCAAGGCGAATGATAATTTCTTTACACGGGTAACAGCCTCAACTTAGAATCTAAGATGTGAACTTCCCTCGGAGCAAAATAATTCAGAGATGTGAACTTCTTACTGTTACAGAATTGGTTCTAGGGGATACGAGGTTTCGCTACTTCTCACATAATTACTCCGTATATTTTGTTTCGATTGCAGTTTAGCCTGCAAATTGAACAAGGCATTCCTGTTCTGTCTAAATGGCTTGTTTTCAACCGCTTCCAATTTGTCGGAACAAAGGGTTTCAGACTTGGACCAGCATTTCTCATGACGAGGTAAAAAATCTTTACCAGCTCTGATTTCTGACTGTGCCGCTGAAACGTGAGAGCAAAGGCTAAATTAAATGCAACACACGTCATCACCTTCTGCACCTCATATCCTTTTTTTACAGAATAAAGGAAGTAGAGGAAACCGGAGGAGCTTAACTATCTTTTTTTCTTCTACTACTCTTACAGGACGACATGAATGCACACACACATTACTGAAAAAAAAATAGAAAAATCAATCAACACATTTCTGAAAATAGTAGAAATATCCATCTATATTTTTCTGAATTAGATTACTAGTGCATAGGATATAGAAAAACAAAGACAAGTAGCCGTATTCTGTTGCACAATAATCAAGGTAAAAGGCGATACTTTTGTGATGTATAGTTTGAACTTCAAATGTTGTGATTTATCATAAGTTTGAATGATGGTTTGAAGCAATATCCTCCTTCAACTTCCGTATCATTTTTTCTTTTTTTTGCTTGAATATTTAGTGGTTTGAGCTGAATTCGACCTGTTTTCGTCCTATATAATGGGGTAAATGCTTCAGATAGCTCAGATTTTTCGTTCTCTTCACCATTGACATTTCTTTTTCTTGTTGTGGTATCCATTCCATATTTCCACGCGGTATTGATTATTGACTAGCTGCCAGAGCTCCTTTATTACTCGTCAATTCTCCTTTTAATCCTAATCATCTCCTCAAGTAGTTTTATGTTTCAAGGATACCTTGTATGGATTCTTTGTGGGCGATTGATGCATGTAACTTTTATTTACTTCTAAGTTTCATGTGTCATTGAGATAATTCTTATTTCAGCTGTAACCTTTTCCTCATTTGTCTCGCATCAAATTCTTGACAGTGTCACAGGAGGTTCCATTGTAGGAGATATGGCTCCTTATCAAGCATTTGCGATTGGGGGACTTGGTAGTGTCCGGGGTTATGGTGAGGGTGGCGTTGGTACTGGAAGATCTTGTTTGGTGGCTAACAGTGAATTGACATTCCCTTTGGTATGATCATCCTTGCACCTTTTTTTTAAGACGGTTCCCAAGTTGTTCCTTTTGAGTCATGTCTCCGAAGTCTGAATGTACAGTTCTTATTTTCATTTTGTTTGGGCGCTCGTTTCTGGTTTTCTTCACTTGTCATGGGGTCAAACACTCCCTATTCTTGGCTTTGGAATTTGATAAATGACACGAAATAGTTCACTAAACTGGTATACTTGTAATCAACCTCATATTTCCATGTATTGTATCTCCAGAGTAAAATGGTGGAAGGTGCAATCTTCATGGATTATGGGTCGGATCTTCATTCCGGTCGCCTTGTGCCTGGTAACATCAGTCTATCCCAAAGCTTTTTACTTTTTACTCGCCTTTCAAAAGCCTTGAGATGCCATTTCGTAGGATATTGAACTACTACTCCCTTCGATTCAGAAAGACTTGTCATTTTTCCTTTTAGGGTCGATTCATAGAATGACGGAATACTTGAAGTTAATAGACGACCATATTACCTTTAACTAGGTGAACATCCATGAGAATTAACAAGCTCACTCATGCAAATTTGCCCTAAAATGACAGGAAACCCAGGTTTGAGACACGGTAAACCAGGAACTGGAGTTGGTATAGGATGTGGTTTACGATTCAAGTCACAGTTGGGTCATTTTCAAGTGGATTACGCGATGAATGGTTATCAACAGAGAACAGTCTATTTCAGCATCACCAATGTATCGTCTTGACATTGGTCAAACCCTCCAAACAACCGCCTTTGCAAGCCGTTTGTATAGCTGCTGAACCCCCAGGATCTAATTTCCCTGATGTACATCAAAAAATTTTAGCTGAGTCAACATTTTTATACACAATGTATCTCCTGTTTCTTTGAAAATACTACATTCATTATTCTTTACAATAAGATCCTATCGATTCTCGCTTTTTCGGTTTGTTTTAAGGATGGACGAGGTTTCATTATCGTCCAACTTACTGCATCAACTTCTTTTGAGTTTTTTAAAGAACAAATTAAATAACATTATTATATAAATGAATGTAAACTCAACCACATAACATACCCCTGTAACTAATCTGATAGCAACAGCTTTTACACTCCACAGGCTTTCCTATAAAATTCTCGGAAAACACGATATCTACAATACTTCAAACACCTGAAGGTCCCTGAACTGACTAATCAATTTGCAGAGAACATTTGGGCACAATTAATTCTGCAAGACATGAACAGGATTCTGATAGCTCCTTCACTCTCTCGAGTATTTAAGCCACGTGTCGATATTAATATGATATGGTACAATGACATCATTACTCTTTATGTTGAGGAATCTGTATAAATTATGAAATAATACCAAATACTTCAATGTTACAGACTTACAGTAGAGAAAACAGGAGGAATAATCTAAGGCCACACCAGAAGAGGTACAAAATGCATAATTATTATACAACAATTACATAATACAAATTACAAACTCAAAATCTTCAAACTTGTTTCTAAGAGCTTATATTCTCTATTCCGAGAGAATTGAACTAAAGCCTTGGCCCTTGAGTAACCTCACTCATGCTCCAAGCAACTCCATATTTACGCTATTTTCAAGGTTCATGATACGGTAACTTGTTCAACAGATTTTATAGTATTCCCGCTAGCTCTAGGGTTGCCCTTCGCAGGCCTTCGCGAGCCAGTAGTAGCTTTGACAGCACTTCTACCTGCCGTCTTGACTAATTGATTCCCTTGATTTCCTGAAAAACAAAAAGCATATGCCTATGAGACAGCTACTTTTGTCTCCTTGACCAACATAGATCTTTTGAATCATTGATACTCATATAGCATAACCCGTTAGGGAGTCAAAGTATAACAATACGGGTCCACGGGCACCAGAAAACTATACGAATGAGCATTTTGTCCAGTATGTGTTAAAAAAAATGAAATAAAAACTCTAAGGCCGCTACTGACAATAACTAGAATTATCAAAGAAAAACAAATGACGGTATAAAAAGACAATGGGTTTAGATCTAGTAGTTTGAGACACTGAGAAATGTGACTTTAGGAGAGGATATAAACTTTTACCAGGCCAAGAATCCAAGGAGAATTGTTTGACAAGCAGGCCTGGTGGATCATTAGACTACTTAATGGGGAATTCGGAAAGCTAAAACCCTGTCGGCAATCCAGACAACTAGACAAGGATGACCTCATGGACTACTTAAATTCATGCAAGAAGAGGAGCTATAAAATATTACTGTTAAGTGGCCTGCCTAAGTACAGAATAAAACCCAATTATTTGGGAAAGGGGGTTGAAGGTAGTTGACGACTTCAATTGTTCATTACATGCAATTCAAAATCAGAAACCAGCTAACCAAACATGCTTCAATGTCACAGATTACTGTTGTTAAAAAAGGACCCCACGAGGAGAAGAAAGAGAACATATTGATACCAGGTAACGAGAGACGTTTTTGAGTCTTTGAATCTTGTACAGTAGCTCTTTCTTTAGGGTTGCTACGAGACCTCATGCCAGTAGCAGGTTTTGAGTTGGCTTCTTCAATGAACTCTTCACGAACTTGTTTGACCTTACTATTGGCAGTAACTTGGTTGGATCCATCAGAACTAGATGGGTCTGATTTTTGTGCAGAGGGGTTTGTGGACACAGACTTCTTAGTAGATGTTGGTTGTGCCGTAGTGCTATCTATTCCGTCATCTGCCCCAGTATCTAGTATCTTTGCTCCATCGTTTAGATTAATATCCGGAAATCGATTTTCCCAAGGACGCACGGCCATCCATCTCTCCAACCAATTCCAACCCCAACTGTTCTTATCAGGCTCAAAACCAGACGAAGCAGCCAGCTGTCTCGATCCTGCTTGCCACTGAAAAAGATTTGGATGTCAGACAAAAACTCACGTAGCTACAGAGATATGCAAAGCAGAAAATGAACTACTCGACCGATCCAAAACCAACCCGAGTACCGGACCCATGAATTAGACTTGAATAAAACAACCCTGATGCAGTTTTACTGCATAACGTCAGCAGTCAGCAGATCCCATAATTTATCCAAGTGTCATTATGAGCCAAGTCGTTATGCGTAAACTAATGAACTAAGGAGCGTTTCATGTAATGCATAGCCAATAGATGAGGAATCAATTGATTACTTGATGAGCTAGCGCATAAGCCATAGCCCTTTCACGCTTAGCAGCAGCTTCCTGCCTCTTGAGAAATTTAGCTTGTATTTGTTCAACAGAACCAACTCTATCACACCATCCTTCCTGAATAAAAAAAAACACAGCCAGTAAGAAGCATACTCTAATCATCTGAATATCTGATCGACCGTGTAAAACTGAGACATTTTCCATGTGACTGCACTCAGATATTTTTTTACATCGGATTTCACAAGTATGCTGGTGAAACATGGGCTAAAACAGAAGAGTTTAGAAACATCTCACTGTTCACGGAGACATTTTCCATGTTACTGTACTAACGGGTAAGTAAGGGAGCATATAAAACACAACTCTAACATTGGGCAATTATGAAGTGATAGGTAGCACTCGGTTTAACCATCTGATCTACCATGTAAAACTGAGACAATTTTCCATGTGACTGCACTCAGATAATCTTTTACGCCAGATTCCGCATGTACACTGATGTAACATGAGCTAAAAGGAAACTAGGAAAGAGTTCAGAAAGTATCTAGCTGTTTACGGAGAAATTCTCCGTGTTACTGTACTAACTAGTACGTAAGTAGGCTGCTAGATATCAAGTAGGAAGCATATAAAACACAAATCTACTATTGGGCAAATCTGAAATGATAGTTAGCACTCAGTCTCACACTCGCAGTCTCGCACTCACAACAGAGAGATAAATTAACAACAAATACGATCTTTGGTTCAAGTACTCGCCTCTATTTCTTTGACACGTACATCATGTAGAAGTTGTTGCTGGGCTTTATGTTGTTCTGTTTCGCTTTCCAAGGCTATCCGCACACGTCTTGCACGGACTCGAGCTTGAACTCGCACTAAAGCTTGCATACATCGAAGAGTTATTGCAGCCTGTTTCCTCACAGCATGCCCTCTGACAAGCGCTTGGAGTCTTACCAATCCTTTCAATGCTCTTAAAGCTCGCCTGGCCTGTTGAAGAAACAAAATAAAAAATTGCAACGAAGCCTCAATAAGCATAATAAGCATCATAGATATTGCAGATTTGCATCAGAGAAAAGGACTCAGAAACATATTGCAGTTCCATAAGACAATCAAGACAATGATACGAGTTTATCACCTCAGTAATCATTAATGATACTACACTATTTTCAGTTCAATGTTGTTTTTTTACAATTATTCTTTTGTGAGAAGAAGGGACAGGAAGGGATTGTTCCATATCAAATGTGTGCGTGGAATATCAAGGAAAAGCAGCTAATGATCTGAAGCATAACCAGGAATCCTCGAAAAGCGGTTTGAATGTATGTAGCTGCCCATTCTTCTCTTGTCATCTGTTGGTCTTTAGCTTCAGATTGTACTTGAATAGGCGTAGATGGAGAGGCAACAACATTACAAACCGGACTGATGTTGGCATCTCCAGCAGACTGGCTAGATTGACCATTTTCTTGAAATCCAATGTCATCTATTGAGACAGAATGGTTTCTACGATGATGTGCCTGGCCAATAGATGTTCTTGTCTGCAATATCAATGAGTACAGCAACAAATTGCAGAATGTTAAATTGCACAGCTTTAGAAAGTAGATGCATCTAAAATCAAGACGTTGCAGAGAATCTTAATGCAGGTTTCAAATCTACTTAGAGACACGACCCTTAAGAAAGTAGTAATTCAGGTACGAGTTTTAAGCCCTACTTTTAAGATTCCCTTATTGGCGTGCAACTTACAAACTCTTACTAAAGCACATTAAGAGGAACCCAAACTTTCATCTCAGCATCAGAACATCAAACAAAGCTAAGAAGAAGAAAACCTACGTTCTCATCTTTCTCCGAGGAGGATGATTTATCTGACTTTTTGATACCAACTAATGCTTTTATCCATCTTTTGGGTACACCCATGTGACCTGTCGATAATGTTGCCTTGCCTCACCTGCACTGCTGCACAGCAAGACAAGGGCATTAATGAGTTTCTGCATCAGAATAGAGTTGCAGGTTAGAATCTAGATGAATAATGAAAAACTTTAGCGGGATAGATTAGAATTCTCAAATTGGCACATCAATAATCATACATACAGATTACAATCTGCAAACTAAAACTATAGAGCATCAGAAAAGCATCAAGAGAGATTTAGTAATGGATTTGGTAAAAATAAAGTCGCACGTCATCACCGCACTGAGATCACACCACTAACCTCATTAACCAATACAGCTACAAACTTACTGGCTATAGACAACCATCTTCTGTACAGAACAGAAGACAATCAAGAAAAAAGCTATAAAATTTCTACTGCAAGTTCGTGTTGTTATGCGCATAAAGCCTTTCAAGGAACGACCCATACAAGAGGAGGATAGGTATACATGAAAATGCACAAAAATCGTAAGATGAACAATTGAGCTTGAAACACCTTCCGAAAACAAAACTTATAAAAATGCTAGTCGACCATTAAACTGTAAATGTACAATGTCAAATTTGCCGCGTTTGATTTAACAAACCAACTCTTTATCATATTATGTTCTAATAAAGATCACACTATACATTGTGATTTGTGATCAAATAACATTCAAATTTGAATACCTCAATAAAAAGCGGTAAATATAAATGGGACGGAGGCCGTATATTCTAAATTCAAACCCCATCTCTACTGTAATCGCAAACCAATGTACCACATTCTTCAGCACAATTCAACTCAATGTGTAAACTAATCAATCCAGTAAAACTCCACCAAATCCCTAACTTTCGACATTTCTCAAACTCATCAGTGTCGTATAATTGTTAAGCCACCCAAACACACAATATTTAGACAATTTCACCAACTACTCAGCTCTACATTCGTCCCAAAAAGCCTATTCAGAAGTTCAGACTCATAATAAGTCAATCAGCTACTGATGTACTTATTCCGTCTCGATTATTTGTTTACCTATTTCTATTTTTATTCATTGTGAGCATATTTTAATCAAATGTAAACAAATGACTGAAACGGAAAATTACGAACTCTAATCAAACAACTTCATTAAGCTACCAAAACTAAAAGCAAACGAAATATGCTAAAAATCAAATTAATCACCCAATTCACACTTAAAACAAACAGATCCCGCTGCATTAAATCATTACATAACAAAAATAACACTAATCAGTTAATCAACTCAATTAAACACCAATCAATTCAAATCAAATCAATAAATCAAACATAACATAAATATAATCAATCAAATTAAATTATATTATTTTAAAAAATTCAAAGGGTAAAAATAAATAAATTAACTCACCGTAAAAATGCAATTAGTAAGCAAAAAAATGTCAGAAAATTGTGGCTAAAATTCCGACATTTTTTTTGATTTTTTGATGTTTTGATTTTTTATTAATTCTCTCACTAAGTAGTAGAGTAGGCAGTGTACAGTCAGAAATAGGGATGGCAATGGGTAGGATCTGGATAGGATCCTATAAGATCCAGATCCGATCCATATTTACAGGATCTGAAATTCTCATATCCATATCCGATCCGCAGGATCTGGACTGGATCAGGATCTATCCATATCCTTTTGATAGTAAAAGAAAAATAATTTTAAAATATGAAAATATTAATTTTTGGATTTTATTGCGATGCAATCTAATATTTTTCTCTATTAGATACAAATAATGAAGCTAAAATTTTAAAATCATGAAAATAAAGTCTTATTAAATTACAATAACACTAAAAAATATTTCTTTTAACCGA
>LHUT01000335.1:0-31956 GCA_001412135.1 Silene latifolia subsp. alba
TTCCATTTATTAAAACATGAAGCTCCTGGGATCCTACCTTTACTACCTCCCCATTTATCTTCTTGATAGTCAACTTGGTTAAAGTCCCCTATAAGAAAGCAAGGGTTTTCAAAAGAGCAGATCCATTGACTGGGATCATTCCAAACGATTTCTCGCTTATGAGTGACTGGTTCGCCATAAATAAGACACAAATACCAAAAGCTATCTTTGCATTGCATGACTTTGATGATAATAAAGTTTTGACAAGCAAAAATACACTCAAACTGAGCATCAGACTTAAAACCAAACCAAAGGTCTCATTTGGTTTCATGAGCATCTACACCAAAACTCCAAGAGAATCCAAAGGAACGAAAAATAGGATCAACTAATTTTACTTTACAATTTGTTTCAGATAAGAAAAAAAATCAAAATAAGTACTCGAATAATTTCTCTAGCCTTCGCAATCGTACGAGCAAGAGGGTTATTTAAACCCCTTACATTCCAACAAAGTCCTTTCATGAAGACGAAATCCACCACTACAGGACCACCAACTCCACACCATGCTCATATCAACACAACCCAATGATTCGCCCCAAGCAAGAACCCAACCAACAAAGACTCACCATAAATAGAAGGAAACTACAAAAACCACCCATACATCTCACACAACTGACACACAAGAAACGAGTCCAATAGGTGGGAGTAAAGGGGAAAATCACCATATCAGACCCAAAAGACACACACAACCTCGCACACCGACACACACCTGACCATAGATAGAGCCTTTTTTTTTAAAAAAAAAAAAGGCGAATCCAACCAATTACTCAATCCATCAAAGCCGAAAAACAAAAGCACACAAAGTGTGTCAGCAAAAACCAGCAACATGGATCAACGAGGTCCCTTACCAATTTTAACGTATTAAAGAAAGAGTAATGGACAGATTAGGAAACCCATTTTCGCCAAACGATATCTCCCAGGACCACCGCCATACAAGCAACAAGGCAAATCATAAAGACGATAACATGTACTCGATAAGTCTATAAGATACTGAAAAAAAAGATTATTGGCAATCAATTAAGGTGATTTTCTGCGGAATGGTTAGAGCATATGGAAAACGAATTCGCTATGACATTATTTTTTTGTTTTTGTTACATTATGTTGTTGACATTATTAGCACATGATTTGTCTATGTTATAATGATGTTTTTGTTTAAGAGATTAAGACTAATATTTAAACGTGCATAAAACCATTGTAAAATGTAAAGCATATTGAGGTCTTACATTTGTTGGAAGTTGATATAACGTGGACCATACAACAAAGTGGTCTGACCCTAAACCAATTGTATAATCCCCAAATTGTGTGATCCTAACAGCACACGGTTTCTACTCCGCTTTGCACTCACCGACCCACTGGTCTTACGTTGCACGTCTTCCAATCTTTCAAGGGGCGTATAAGTTATAACCCATCTGTGGGCTTAACTGTCGATCGCAAATTTTCGAGTTTTGAATAGCTACCCAGTACCCACCGATTTTAGATTGCTAGGTAGGTTACATAAAACCGTCTTAATATAAGACCGATCTTTTAATACTAAGTCCAAACGATATGTTCTGAAATTAACAAATTCCAACAATTCAATCTTCGTCATAATCTCATATATTTTTATAACCAACAAGACAAACAAGTACTACAAATTTAAATGATCTCTATCCTAGGCTACAAACCCTTGTGCTCATTAAGCATTCGGATTAACGAAAACAAAACTATGATTAACTCTAACCAACCCCCCCTACTCCAATTTCAAAACGATTTACAACTTGATTCAAACAAAATACATCCCTATCTAGCCAGCCGCTATATCTTGTATGTATCAACTTCTTCCCATCAAATTATGTAGTCTTCCTAATTGTTAGTTGTTACTTGTTAGTTTTGTGATGCGACATCCTTGATTCCTGCACAAATGAATTAAGAAAACGAATTAATTAAATCATCATAAAAACAATTGTTGTTTGACCCATCAAAGTAAAATCGTATTACAGGAGATTTGAATTAAGAAAACGAATTAATTAAATCGTCACAAAAACAATTGTTGTTTGACCCATCAAAGTAAAATCGTATTACAGGAGATTTCGGCCACTTAAGCAGTTAAGCCTATGGACTCGCCGCTATTAAACCTTAGCAACCCGTAACATATCGGCGACAACCCGTGATTAGAGGCTAATTAACAACTTGCTTAAGTCTAGTCATATAATTAATTTAAAGCAAGAGGGGATACGTTCTTATCAAATTGACTATTATTGTATAATATCATTTGGTCTAGTCATGTAATAAGAACATAAAAATCTAGAAGCAATTAATTTTAATCAAAGCGTACAATATGAAAGCATAACCAAATTTGACTACATCAATGACATCACATAATATACAACTTTGTTCGTTTTAATCGTTTCAACTTTTGTCTTCTTCTATATTTCTTGGCTAAGAAAGGAAAACCGAAAGTGACACGCAACAAAATTAGGAACAAAATCAGAATCAAACAACCAAACCACATCTAATTAAGGGGACTTCCTTGCATTCCACGTATTAAAACGTCATTAACAAGGAGACTTAAGCATTCGTCGAAAAACTCAAATAAGACCGTTGTTAGAGTATTACCTTAACGCTTTTAAACGATTTTATAACAGCTACCAACAGCTTATCCCCAGCAATGTGTCGAACTTTTTCTATTAGGTCCGGTCGCGATATTTTCTGCTCCTGTTGAACAAAAATTAACGTTGTTAATTATTAATAAACCGACTTAATTAAACTCCGATATGAGATTTTTAATGAGGAATGATTTGAGTAATTACTTTGTAATCTTTATGATACTTGCTAATCAAGGCAACCGCATCAGATGGTAAGTATCTGGCCAAAACCGAAATCAATGCCGGAAATGAAATCCACGGTGATGTTGGCATTCTTATCCCATTTTGTGTCTTAGGAAACACACCTAAACAAAAACAATTAAACAACATAATTAGTCAATAATTAATTAATTCGTAAATTAAACAAGATATTAAATAAAATTAATTAAATTATTAAGATTTGTAATTTGTACCTTTGGATGGTGACTGAGTTGTTGCTGTGTTTGCTTTGAATGTAACAATGTATTCGGGTAAAATGTGAGTGTTCATGTTAGTACTCCAAATTACGTATTTACTCGGTTTTTCATACGAATCCACCCCTGAATCGAACGCGTCGGAACTTGGATGTGTTTGACCCGACCCAAGGTGAACCAATTCTGACCGTCCTAGTAGAACACGACATAGTAAGACGTGTCTTAATCCGTCTTCATCCGGACTCGAATCCTCCACACTGTAAAAATCAATCAAAAACTTATCACATTTAGTTCAATTAATTCAAATACTTCATAAACCACAATGTAACATAAACAACACAAATACCGAGTAACAAATTACACAAATTCTTATATAAAACCGTTTTATAGACTCATTTTATTAAAACTTAGACGGTCCAATATTCGACTAATGAGATACTCCGGAGCAGATTAATGAAATAACCGAGACAACTAAATAACGGAACATAAAGAAATAATCGAGACAACTAAATAATGAAAACGTAAAGAAATGACGGGACGGAAAATATACCTAGGAACAGGGGAATCATCAGGAGAGAGAAGAATAGCGCCATGATTGTTCAACAACAAATCTTGAAAACCAAACCCGTGATCCAAAATCCTCTCGATTTTTCTTTTATCACCGCCATACCAACCAAATTTCATATTAGTGGACCCACCGCCATTACCACCGCCATACTTATTCTCCAAACCTTTAAGATGAACTTGAAAAGCTTGAATTCTCGCCATACTTGAAGGATTCTCCGACCAATTTCTCCGATGAACCGCCGTCACAACCGCCGTATCTCCGACACCGGCGAGGAATCTCCGGCGAATCAATTCATACGGCCTCTCCCCCTCCTCAATCTCCACCGCTACCCCCTCGTTGAAGATTCCTTGACGCCGAATCCGAGACGTCGCTGATGAAGTTGGACAGGATGAACCGGTGATACCGCTTTCGCAATCCGAAACCGAAGATGATAATTCAATCTGGTGTTTGAAATCCATTGCTTGAAGTTAAAAAGGGAATTTAATTCTTTGAATTTAATTGGAAAATTGTACAACAAAGTTAAAATGGAAAATTTACAAAATTTGAAAAAAGTTCATATTTATTTAGGAATTTAGGTTTCTTATGTAGCAAGATAAGATCAAAAAGGTGTTTGTAAAATTGAATTCATGCAATATGTATGGGAGATGTAGGAATAATGAAAAGAGGGGAAGAAGAATATATATATACGTAACAGATGAACCGACTTGAGAGAAATAGTATTATTTTATTGTGGGTGGCAAGTAAATTTTAAAGTTTGGCGGTTCAAATTGTAAATGGTTTTGGCTGTTTTATGGAAAGTTTTGCTATTGGCTGATTTATGGAAAGTTTTGCTTTGTGTCCGTTGTAACTTGTTAGAGTAAGTCGTACGGAGTAACTCTCCGGTAAAACCGTCTTATTAAAAAATTATAAATTAAAAAAAAGGAAAAAATATTAAAAAATTTAACTATTATCGAATCATCTTATATCAAAAATTTCGACGGTTTTATTTTTTATTTTTCATTTAGTATCGGGCTATGTTTTAGACAGATGCGTACATACATAGCATCGTGTATACATAAACGCAAATTACTTTTTTTAGGTAAATCAACCCCAGTTTTTTATGACGAGAAAACTTACAGGTTACGGTCGCTATCTTTAGCGTGCACTGGGTAAAATTTCAAGTATACGTGATAACATATTATCATATAAACTATATATACCAGGTCAACCAGCAGCCCATGTTAGAGGGTGACAGACTGCCAAGTTCGCCAGAATAAGACCGTTTTTATTAACATGTAACTAGAAGATTTTCGTCAATTAATAAAAAATAATAATTAACTTGGTTATTCTTAGATAAGATCGTTTCGATAAATTTGGATAATCGATTCCATTTCCAAATATCATGATCCATTAAGATAAAAACTAGTATGATCGCTCCTAGATTAATTAATTAAGCAGTTGGTTTTAATTTTACCATTAAAAAAAACTGTTGACGTTGAAACTTGGGGAGAAAGGCGGTACCCAAAAAAAATGATTAGGGGGTGAGGTGTGGGGGGGTTACGTGAAATGACGGAATTGACCTTGGCTAAGTTGGCAAAAACGACAAGACTTGTACAGTAAGTAAAAACCAGGTTGACTACTAGTGGTTGCTGGTTTATTGGGGTTAAGGGCGTGTGTGTAACGTGGGGACGGGCTTAGACGGAATTGTGTGCTACTTTGTCGATCCTCATAAACTGATAAACTACTTGTTCGTCAAGTAGTGGACATTGATGTTTATGGTATTTTATATTAATTGTAAAATAAATTGGAAGGTTGTTGTCAATTTGAGAATGAATATGAATAGGGTCATAGACTTATAGGGATAATGACTTCACAACTCCAGTATGTTGATGATGGGATTGGTCAGATCAAACCGGGTCGGGTTGATTATCAAGTTTTTCGAGTAATTGGTAGATAATTGAAAGTAATAATAGGTAGATCAGTGGCGGATTTTAGGTTAAATAATAAGGAGATCGAGGTTTAGAGTATTGACTTTGTTGAGAGAATATTGAACACTCGATCATTGAGTCATATTAATTGACTGATAATTTTACACTGTAATATGAAAAATCAGCGGAGGCAAGCGCCCTACCGGCATAACCAAATTCCTCTGTTGAGGCCGACTTGTCTAACTTTCGATTTTATATGTAGCTTATACATTCGTGTCATACTTTTGTACAATTTAAGTTTTCGTTATTAGGGTGGCATAATGATACACTCTGTAGTATATATAAGTGTATGTAAAATTACTAATATTGATACGAATCATCTTTTTTTTTTTACAGCAACTAATATGAATTCGAAATAGAGATGGAGATTAATGAAAAAATTCTCCAAGATGTTAGGATCATATCCATCACTCCAAAATATAAATTGTGTTCGTTTATATTTAATTAAGTGTATCTAAGTAATTGGGGTGTAGTAGGGACGTAGCCATAACCAAATCCTGGGTGGGGCTGAAATTAAACTTTTTCGTCTTCGACTTAAAAATGTATAATACTTTAATGAATACAAAATTAAAAATTATTAAATGAGTATTATATGAAAATATTTAGAAATCAATAAAGAATGTGTATTGAACAATCATGCTATATTTACTGTTTTCTATGAGTATATTACATAAGAGTTCAAAAAGGACCTCGGGCCACTTCCCAGCTTGGCCTAGTCATAGCTATGTCATGTAGTTAAACCTACAAAATTCGTTATGATTTACATATTATTGTTGATAAGGTTGATATTAGTTGCATCAATCATAAATTCATAGGATATGTACGTGTATTCATTTAAGTTGGAGATCAATTTTCTTAAATTAAATATACTGATAAAAAGCTGAATCTTTGTATAGAAGGAACTCAACCATTGCTTCCTTTCTCATTCCAATACGTATCAATATACAGAGTATATAAATTATCAATTAATTTTATTGAATCAATAGTTAATTATATTGGTTGATATAAATGTTCAACCTTAAGATTAAGGGTTCAGACAGACTCTTTTTATATTCTGCTCTAAAATAGAATTATTGAAAAGTTGCATAATTAAGTAATTAACTATAGCAAAATGAACTTAAAAAGATGACCCAACCTTTTTTTTTCTTCTCATATCTTTATGTGATAAAAACATATTGCCGGACTTTATGATTCAAAAAAACCAATTATTTCTAAGCTAGTGAACAACATTCTTGATTCTATATATGTCGTAGTCCATGTAGATACGACTTGTATCCTTCGCCATTAAGTTGCTTACTACTTAGTACTTGCATAATAAACCTCCAACTATATATATTCCTATCTTGCCTTCTTTAAAATTCTTGCTACAAGTATCCAATTCCCCACGGATATGTATAATTTTCAGTTCAATCTTACACGAATCTTCTTTTTGGATGAATATATTATCTAGCTACTTTGTAATTATGATTATAATTATAAGCTAAACATATACGAGAATAAACTACAAAACACGTGAACTCTAGTGTTCATGCTAGCAAATTAACAGTCGATCAATTGTTGTTAATGTTTTTTTTTGAGGAAATTGTTGTTAATGTTGTACACATAGTCAACGCGTAGAATTGAGATGTTTTGAGATTTTTTTTTTAATTAAATACTCACACAAATAATATAAAATGTAATATAAAATGTAAATAAATTACTGAGACAAATGAAACATCATCCAAGTCCACAAATCTCGGGAAACAACTGCTCGGCTATTCCGTATGAAATACTCGGCTATTCCGTATAAAATATGTTTTTTTGTGTGTTGACTCTAGGAGTATTTTCTATCAATAATTGGGATAATTTCCTTTGAGATACTGAAGAGAATTTAATGGGTGGCCCGTTTTAAGTTTGGCCTTTTCATTCGTAAAGTCAAAAATTAAACCCCTGATCACTTGTTTAATAAATGAGAACTCTTATCGCTCACATTAACGAACTATCTGAAATATGTTAGAATGAGTTAAAATTCTACACAACAATTATTTCCTATGAGAACTTTTGTGTCATATGGATGCCTTTACTTACTCATCTAAAATGTTTCGACCCATAGTTTTGTATCACGTAGAATGTAGAAAAACATAATGGTATCCCATTTTACGGTTCGATTTGACTTAATTGCAAGCACCAAGATAAATGTGTACCCCTATGACGATGTCTTTCAACAATTCTCCCTTGATCTATCATCATCTTATCTTATAAGAGTTTAGTGTAATCACTATGAATTATACCAATAAGATTTGACCTCAATGATAAAGAAATAAAGAATCCACCTTTTAACCATAAATTAGGGGTTTAATTTTCATTGAGTTAAAATATAGCTCTATTTCCATAGCCTTGGACTAAGTAAGGCCTACCCTTAAACCTAAACTTTTTTATACAAAAAAAATTATGAATTATCACGTTGCCAAGTACTCCAATTAATCCTAGTGTAATATATTTCACGTTGCTATAAATTTGAATTCAAAATAATGAAATAGTTTTAGAAAATCTCCGTTTAAACTTAATTTCAAGATCAAGGCTTTGTTAGTCCTTCCCAACAATTCCCGCAAATAATCTCCACAACTTGTTAGATAGGATTCCACATCTCTTATACTAAAAGAATAAGACATCTCCAAATTTTCCCGCCTAAATAAATTTGGCTATAATTGGAATTTCTTTATATCATATTTGTAATTGGCCTTTTATTATATCATATTTGTAATTGTTCTTTCATTATAGTATATCTATAACTGGATTATACTGAACTTTCCTTTTTTCCACCGATTAATACAAAACATTAATAATAATTAATAAATTTTACAATAAACATCAAATTGAGTTAAATATCAGGTTTTATAATGGTTACTTCGTATTTTCTTTAATATTCCTATCTAAAAACCGCGCATTCGCGCGGGATTTATACTAGTTTGTATAATACATATACAAATTTAAATTTAACCGTCTAATATTTCATTACAATAACCATATATATAAACAAATCAATTATCACCACAAAACATCGAGTTGTTGATTTTTTTTGGGTGCGAAAGAGGGGCAAAGCTCCGAAAACTAATTGTTAGCTATTACACGGGAAATAGCTACCCCAAAAATGTGTCGGAAGACTACTTGAACTAATTCCACGATTAGCTGACAAGTCTAACGTAACTCGAACTTGAGCAAAGCCGACTCGATAGAACTGGAGAATATTGTAAACTAAAACCGACCCGACAGATAATCAATGACCTGAACCCGAACCCGACCCGATATTGACCTAATTAAATTGATGACCGATAGTTATTAAGCTTAATATTGATCAAATTGAAAGCGATTTAGTGTTTAGTTTGATACATTTGACTTAATAATGTAGTAATTAAACCAAATAATGGTCGAAAAACTAATTTTAGTTGTTAAAATTTGAAGTAATGCTACAAAATTGCTAGACCCGACAGAAGCCCAATCCAACCCGATACATCATTTAACCCAAAATGACTGGCTCAATAACAACCTGAAACGGTATGCTGACAGGAGCCGACCAAAATCCGACCCGATTGACACGATTGTCATCTTACATATGATGGACTATCTTTTTTCTAAAATCTAAATCGTCATACTATAAGACGGTGTTATAAGAGAGTCGGTTTTCCATGCTCAAATCTAAAGCTATCACTGGGCCGTGAACATAAGGACTAGTCACCACTCACCAGTCCGTTAACTAAACATTTATCGTCTTTTATGCGTTGTGTTTCATACTCTCTTCCATCTTTTCTCAGGGATCTTCTTCAGTCATTGCAAGGTAAAATCATTTCTACTTCCCCCAATTTTTTTTTTCATACTGTTTTCCAATTTGTTGTTTAATTCTTAATATACATTTTTTTAGTCATTAGGGTTTAGCTAATTCCCCCCTTCTGTTAATTTTGTCAGGTTAATTTTGATTTTACATCATAGAATTAAACATTTGGTGCATTGTAACTTTGAGATTTAAGGGTATTTTGTGAAGTTTATTTTTGTAATGCAAAAAGGGTAGTAGTATGATTCAAAGTTTCATGCTTTTGTGATTGTATATAACAGTGAAATTGTTAAGCGCTTTCAATCAAAAGGATTGCGAAACCTCGAATCGTTTCGATATTGCATTGATTGATTCTTGCTGAACTGTATAATCGAAATTTGACTATGGCTGTTGATATAGAGAAGAATTAATCGACATTGTGTGATAAATGATGTTGGTTTTGTAATTTGTTTTATGGGTTTGTGTATTTGATTGGAAAATGGGATTGGGGTTTTGGGAGCGGTGTTTTGGTTGTTTACATTGGGATTTACGAAGGATATATCTATTTGTCGAAATTGTATGATTTACATAAAATAGCTAATATGAAGTGAAAGATTGAATGGAACGGCAGGGAGTGAAGAGAATAAAAAGAGAATTATGGCATTTGGATAACGGTTGGGGAGGTGGGAGGTGGAGGGGACGGGGATAGAGAATTATGTGAAATAGATGAGACTTGGTACTTGGAATATAGATGAACATGAGCTTTTCGTCCTATCGTTCCAATCTTGTTAGGTTTTAGTTTAATAAGGATGTCGGGAATATGGTTTCTTTCCATTATTTGATTATCTCCCATCTACGACTCTGGTCCATGTTGACTCTTTCACCCTTCCCTCCATTTATGAGAATTTTTATACCAACTCAATGCTCATCATTCAGGTTTTTGTGATTATGTCCCTTCTGGTAAATGTAAAAGTTACATTTTCAACATTCTAGTCCTATTATATGTGATCTTTTTTCGAAACAAGGGAGATTCTATGGGTCCTGAGGGCTCTCAAAGCTTTTGAAGTTTTACTTCTGCCTATGTTCTGCAATTCCATCTTTATAACCTGGCTAGATGCTGCATAGGTAGCTTAAATTTCACTCCGATTAGAAAAAAAAATTATATTTTGGTGGTTGTTTCATAAAGAGATCAAATCACCAGCACACCTGTCAAAAGATTGATCAGGCCCAATAATGACCTGAAAAGACTTCTTTTCGACAAAATCTGAACTAAACTGAAAAACACTGGGCTAAATGGGTGGGGTCGCAATCTCGCAGGTTAACCAATTGCGTCAAGAAACATATTTTCTCCAAATACCTAGTTACCACTTCCCCTTGTAGTACTCGTTCACCCTCACTCGATTCAGCCCTCATGAGTTGCATCAATATCAATGCCAAAGGTTCCTCTGAATCTGAATGTCAGCATAAATCACCTAAGTTGAGACATTCATACCCATACTTTGCATCCCCACCCCCTTCAATACTCATCCTTCGTGCTTTAGAGAGTCCCTCTTGGTTTGTATTTTATTTTAAATCTTTGTTTTTATTTATAAATGAATACTTTAAATCCTTGGCTATGGAGCTCCTCTTGTGACGAAGTGAAAATCACCTCTAATTTTCTAGGATGCCTTAGTTTTTGAGTACCAGAAACCAGCAGTCGACAAGCAAAAAGTTCCTTTGGAAATTAGTCATTTGACATTTTTCTTCTTTTTTTATATGCCAACTGTTTTAGCTCTCTGTATGAATCATGAATGAACTTATTATTGGTACTGTTGTAATTTCGATTTGTGTGACTGAATCTTGTGGTCACGTTTATTTTGATGTAATTTGAACTTGCAATACATTATTCTGTACAGTATCTTGGAATGGAGGTTAATTTATGATATTAAATCAAGCTGTGGTGATGATAGTACTCGTTGCTTATAAGTTATAAATAGAAGAATTATTTTTGTGTTACTGTTTTTCTTACTACTTTGAAGGGTTTACTGCAATTTCTTACTAATTTGAAAGGTTTATTGCATTTTCTTACTACTTTGAAGGGTTTATTGCGTTTTCCAAGTTACCTACGCTTCTGACATATCTGACAGGTCTAGTTGTTAGGCAACGAGTATTCCAGTAGTACTCCTCTAATTTAGGCGGAATAGGTAAAACACAAGGAATCGGACTTTATGAGTCAGGAAATCCTGTTTCAATATTCACTATAATGATTCTGTAGAGTTATGTGGTGGATTATGTTCTTCAAAATTCTGTAGAATCATGAATGTGTGTCTTGGCTTAGAATTAAATGTCCCAAGTGTTAAAGACATGTCGGATTGTCGAGTGGTGGACATGGAATGTGAGTTAATATGATAATTTGAAGTGAGTAGAGGTAGTGCCGTAGTGCAATGAGACAAAATTACTCAATTGTTTATGCTTCTTACATTGTGAATTGATGGCCAACCGGCAAATAATACTGCGCATGTTTCAGTGTGTACTTTTGAAACAATCTTTTATGTTTTCAGTAGAGGGATGGGTTTTGTGTGCATCCGACACCTCGTCCATTACCATAAGCAGTAGGCTAGACTCCTCTGGGTATTATTTGATGATGATGTTATTGATGTTGTTTTTAGGGCTTGTGTGAAATCCTAAACTTGCTGTTACAGGAAATGTGCGGCATAAACTTTGATTTGTTTAGCTCTCTTCCAAACCTTTGCTTTTATTTCAGGTTTACCATTGTTTTATTTCAGGTTTGCTTAGGGTCATTGGAGAAGAAGCCGGATAACATTTACGGATTTACGGAGTACCTTATTCTCTGGTGAAACATGTATTTCATTAGACATTTAAGAACCTTAAAAATAAGGTCTGGACTTCTAGAAAGAAGTGCCTCTTTCCAAGCTCGATGCCTTCAAACTGATGCAGCTCAGAAAACCAAGCCTATGAAGTACAAATACCCTCCCATGTATGACCCATATGGCCCCAGACCACCACCCTCAGAAAAAATTACTCAGCTTGCCGAAAGTATCATAGCCTTAACATCAGAAGAACGTGCTCAAATTGGTCCTGCTTTAAGAGCGAGTCTTAACCATCCCAAGTTGGAGAAGATTTCAACAGAAGGCTTAGACTTGGGTGCACAAGCAGCCGGTGGGACTGCTCAGGCTGAGGAGGTAAAGGTTGAGAAAACGGCATTTGACGTGAAATTGGAAAAGTTTGACGCGACTACTAAGATCAAGGTGATCAAGGAAATCAGGGCGTTGACCAATCTAGGACTGAAAGAAGCGAAAGACCTAGTGGAAAAAGCACCGGCTGTAATCAAACAAGGGGTCACAAAAGAAGAGGCGGCAGCTATAATCGAAAAGATTAAGGCAGCTGGTGGTGTTGCAGTAATGGAATGAAAAGGGAAAGAAGAAATAGAAGCTGATTGTGCGCCGCTATTGTAATGCTTGTCGAACATTTGTATAAGAAGTCATGGCGCTATAGTTTTGGTTGCTTGTGTTCTGGATTGTGTTTTTACTCGCTATCAATTGTCTCATTTTTGGACGAAAATTTAGTCCACTTTGCTGTGATTTGGCAAAATAAAAAATATTTCAGCTATAAAAACTTTCATATTTGTTTGTTAAGCCTTGATTTTGTATTTGATTCCTGAAAACCAGGTGTTTGCAAGGGAAAAAAAGAAAGGGGCGTTCCGAGAATCGAACTCGGGACCTCTCGCACCCAAAGCGAGAATCATACCACTAGACCAAACGCCCTCGTTGCTTAACATTGTTCATACTAATCACATATAGAGTTCTGAGTCACTTCCCATGACAAGCAAGGAGAAGTGGTTCACATCTCACAAGCTCACAACTAGGTAGCACCAAAATGGACACGGACGTGATAGGGCATCACTTGAAATTTGACCTTGAGTATAACTATTCTCATTTCCTACCCAAACCCATCTTCTAATCAATCTCTTTAGACATTTATTCCTCGTCATAACATGTTTATGCGTGTATCCAACGAGTGTCGGGTGTCCGACACAGGACAGCTAGTTAGGAGTGTCCAGGTTCACAGTTCGTTTTTTCCTCAAATGCCATGATTTAATTGATAGAGATTCCAGCATGGAGTTAACGATGTCGGAGAAATATTTCCTTAGTTTTTTTGTTGTTGTTAATAACTTGTACCAAATGGCCGTTAAAGCTTCATTGGTTTCTAACGAAAGAAGAGACTGTCTGAACAAAAGGAGTTTGTATATATATATATATAGCTGCTTGTCAAAAGTTCTGCCCAATCCAATTTCCGGGATACAACTTACAAATGATATAAACAGTCGAAGAATGTACTATGACTTATTGTCTCAAATTTACATAATGTAATGATAAACATCTACCATCAAGCAATTAAGATTAAGATCTGAAATTATCTGGCTGTAATTAAACTTTCTACCTATGAGGGTTATCCTTGTAGAAGCCTATAATTTGAGACTTCACGACATAAGGATAACAATCGAAACGCTCGCTGCACTATCCTGGATGGAAAGGTTTTTTCAGTCGACTGGTTCAAATCTGCAAACACAATCATATATATTTCCACTGAGTAACTTTTCCGCCAGTCTCTGATTTTTCACCATCGCAAGCTGCCAAACACAAATAGCATGAGATGATGAAAATGACAGCAAAAGTAACGAAACAGAAATACAAGAGAATTAATGTCAAAAATAACATGACTCCTTCCTCCATTCATGATGCAAGGTAACAGTTCTCACCTTGAGAGCATCGCACTTAAACCGGGCATTGAAATTGGTGTGAATAGCGCGACCCATTCCTTCCAATATTATCTGCATGTTACACGTTGAAGAAACATCATTGTATGAATGGTACTCGTATAGTATAACCAGGGTCATCCTATTATACAGTATTATTTTGGAAGGCCTCATATTTTAATTGCTGGGAGGGCTCTCCAATCTCCGAGACGACCCTACGTATAACATTACTCTTACTAAAACCAGCATTCCAAACTTCTAAAAGAGCACGGAGGAAACCATACCAAATCAGCGTCCTTTGCGGCAGCAGCTACCTCAGAGCTGACTTGGCGTAAGTCTATGCATGGGCTACCACATCCGTTTTCAACCACCATGAGAGGAGGCACGGATGGCGGTTCATCTTTAGAACCTTCTTGAATGTTTATCATTGCATCCACCAGAAGTCCACCGGCTTCCGCCGCTCTCCGAAGAATATCACAGCTCTGAGCAGAATGATATTAATAGTGATTTAAGTCATTAGTTACATGATTAAATATATTCTTGAAGATATATAACCAACAAAATAAAAGATGGACGCAAGTTTTTAGATAAGGTATATATGCCTTTGCGGCCTCGGCAACAATTTCTGGAAGCTCCATGGCAGTTACGTCGTTTAATGCTGGAAGTGAGTTTGCCACCAGAACCACCTGCCACAACCCATACAAACACAAATCATATTCTTTCACAGGGTTGATTTCTAACATGTTCTTTTCTAGTTTCTGCAGTGCTTGTATCTTTTACCAAAAAGAAGCAATATTACCTCCGTTCCACGTCGAAGAAGTTCTCTGGCAAGGGGTAGCATCCCTAAGACAACATCAGCACCCGAGTTATCCACAAAGAGAAGCGCTCTTTTATGAGGCGGTAGCTTCTTGTTACCACTTCCTAACATTCTCTCTTTAAACATGTCAAAATCGTCCACCTGTGCCAGTTCAAGTTGTTAGCTTCCAAATTATCTTGGTACTTCAAAACCTTTCCCTTAATCACGTCTGGTGGATTAAGACTCATCAGGGTCGGAGATGCACAACCTTGCCCCTGTTTTAACAACTATCTGCAAGTGACCCATGACGTAAAATGCATAGAGAATAACATCGAACAAATGCTACTTCACATAAAAAGAAGGGCAATGATGATTCCTTCATAATCCAGACAATAATGAGTCTTTGGTTCGTTTGGAAATGAAGATTCAAGCGGTTTGCTTCCATCATACATTAAATAATGACCACTGTAAGATCTATTGCATTGAAATGGTTAACCTGTGTGTATTAGACAAATAAGCTCGCGTATTCCAAACAATGATGCATGTATCTGCATTGGGGCTTACTACTATCTAAACCTTTGCCTTCAAACTCTACATTGTGAAATTGTATAGCTCGGACTCCACAAAACAAATCAATGGAAGTCATGGAAGACATACCCGCCATGGTCTTTGCATCTTTTTGCGACTCATTCTATATATCTCTATAATAGTCCCTTTGTGATAAAGCTCCACACATGCACGAGATCCCCAGTCAAATATATTAGCGGCTAGAACACCTTCTATCAAGGTAAACAGCCTCTTTTCCTGCAAACATGAACAAATCCATGATTTAACCATTCATAGGATAAAGGAACAAATTCATCAGCTGCTCCATGGAGAAACCAATACCCTTCTGTCGTGCTACTTGAGAACGAATTAAGAAGAACAAAGGAAGAGTCCATTACCTCAGACATGCTATCGAGTTCAAGTAGAAGGTCAGGTAAAACAGCAAGTGAAGCTTCATTTTCCCTACAACACATCACCTATAGGTTCAGAACTGAGTATAGACAACAGAAGCAAGGCTGTATGACCCTCGAACATATTAATCGTAACAAGGTAGGTTATTAAAACCAAGAAGTGACTTCTTAGTGGACCTAGAGTCTCATTTGACACATATCCCGTTTCTCTTTTACATTTATGCTCTTATTCCCACGTGATGAAAGCAATTACCTTTGTTTAATGCTTCTATATGCATCAGTAAACTGGAACTCCCGCAAGCACTCCTCCCTGAGTTCCAAAAGGTTGGCCAGTCCTAACTTTCCATAGGCAGCAGGCTCTTCCATTAACCTACATTAACACGATTTTTAACCAAACAGCAATAAAAGTATTTGGATTATAAGAATAATCATATACAGGAGGGTGGAAAGTTAATAAAAAAGTAAGATGTAACTATCAAAGTATACCTAGCCAAATGGGCAGAGAACGCACGTGCAAAAGCATCACCTCTTCTTTTTGCATCATCAGTTCCGCCTTCGCTAGCCACAGCCTACAAGAAGTTGCAAATAATTCTACATGAATGATGAATCTACGTTTTTTTGTCAATCAGAGAGGAATATTATTAAGAATCCACATCCAATTGCTCCGAAAGGGTTTTCCTACATAGTTTTTTTTTCGTGAATTACTCCCTCGGTCCTGGTCAATTGTTGTTCTTTGGTTTTCGCACAAAGACCAAGGAAAGAGGAGGGAGTCAATTATTAGATGACAAGTGGACCAAATTGAGTGTGAATGATCAAATTGCTCATCAAATGCATTCCTAAAATAGAAAGGACAACAATTGACTGAGACACCCAAAATGGAATAGGACAACAAATGACTGCAACGGAGGTACTACATATTAGTTCTCCAGCTGACAGCTAGTCATTGTTTAGCCTACCCATTAATTGCTTTTACTTGAAATGACTCGAGGACCAGATTGTTTATGACAGACCTTAGGCATACTCCACGGTCCACTCTTGAGTGATACAAATAACAGGCTTTAAACCATTTACCTTGTCAACAAGATCTGATAAATGCTCAGACAGCACAGTGAACCAGTACCTAAAGCATATACATGACATATTTCAAGAGCCATGAGTAAAAATGTCATGTAGATGGTAGTTTTATTTACCAAAGATGGGAGTATCTGGCATATAACTTACTCGAGTTCGCCCTGCTCCGAGAGATCAATAGTATTGGGCTCATACCTACACGTGTTTAAAAGAAAGCAAGAAAAATAAATGGTATTAGTAAGCAATAAAAACGGGAGTAGCACATCCCTCACAGCTATTAGAGCTTCTAGTAGCAAAACCGTCTTAGGAATTTTGGTTGGGACCTAAGTTACTTAAGACTCGGTTAAAAAGTGGTTAAAAAGTATTCGACACGGCTAATTTGTTGAAAATCATTATTTTGTTTTGGATCAAAATGGAGAGAGTCCAAGTGTTGAGTGTGTGAAAAGGATATGGATAATAGGAAGAGACAGAGTAACATAGCTTAAAATAGAGAATATAAAAAGCAATTGCACATTGATCGAGCCTGTTAAACCGATTTATGATTGTGCATACGTCTTTGGATCAATCATAAATAAAGCTGAAGTAACATGATTTATGATTGTGCATACGTCTTTGGATCTGCCAACAAGGGAAACACTTCTAGAGTAGGAACAAGGTGAAGAACGCCGACATTTAAGTTGCTTGCATCAGAACGCAGAGTATTTCCCCTTGATAAGGGAACATCAAAGCCTCCAAGGCCAGTTGTTCCAGGTGAAGTCATGGGGACAGGAGCAGTAATTTCAGTTCCTCTCTGAACAAATTTTTCCATCCATGATATCTGCATATATAAGGTTTATGAGCTTTAGTTACAAGCAATAACAAATAATGATGACTCTCCCGTCTAAAATCTCTTGGGGATATTTTCTCGTCTCTTTTTTTAAGGGAAAGAGAAATTTACCCAAAAGCCTCAATAAAAGACGAACTTCAATCAATATTCAATACTACCATATCTTGAAACAAAAGCCATAGAAAAGGTCTTGAGTAGAAGAAACAAACTAAGAACAAGACCCAGGACTAAATGTTAGTTCTTGCAACGAGAACAAATTAAATAGGCCTCTCCTAAAAAGCTTTAATTAATTAGTTTGTCAGCTGCGCTAAAGAATGGAGGCAGAAGTAACCAGACATATATGAAATTATGAAGCGGGTACAACTGTACAATGAATTACAAAGTACTCTTAAAACACAATGTTATGTTTAACTAGTCTACGGAAAACTTACCTTCTCATTTAGATCTCCTAAAGGAGGTCCATGTACTTTCCCCCCAACATAAGGTGCACCCATAGGGAACCTTTCCACCAACTGATGAACCATTAAGTCATCAAGGCCATGTTTTTCGTAACTCATAAAGGCACCTAATGCTCCGAGAAATCCTTCATGCCTCAAGAACATAGCTTTTGCTTCCCCTTTTGACCTACATGGAAATCATGTGTGGAAATGAATAAATGCTTCATGTTACGTATAATTGTTTAACTAATAAATAAAGTAACGAAAAATAGGATCCAGGTATAATAATTGTTTAAAAGAGAAGTAACGTATTCAAAATTCCCCTACTGATTTCATTACCAGAAGTCAATGGCAAATGAGATGGTATCCATCGTATAAGCATGACCTCTAATGAAGAATCCTCCAAAGAAGATACGTTTTAGACCATGGCGAAGAGCATTAAGATAAGCTATCTGAAAATAACAAAATGTATATGCATGTTGTCAGTCACACGCTCACAATACTATTAAATTATCTAAAAATTGACAGGGGAAACCCAATAGTTCCAAAAACGTAACTCTGTGAAACATTGTGATTACAAGAACATAATCTTAATTTGACTGACCTGCCCAATGTTATAGGAAATCATTCGAAGGAGTGAGAGGGAAATATCTTCAGGTCTGTAGTCTTCAACCTCCTTATTTTCGGAAATAGTCTTGCCAAAACTAGAAGCAATTGTTGAGGCAGATAGGCCAATCTGTAAATAGTCAATGTTACACAATCATGAATGGAGTACAGATGATTGTGTAATAAGTCCGACACTACACATACCTTAGAATAATCCATACCGCCATAAATATCCCCAACAAGCATGTCAATGGTACTATTATCTCCACGCTGACTCAATTCCAGAAGTTCATCGAAACTATAGCAAAGGAAATATGTCCATTTCTAGATAAGATTTTAATTAAGATAGGAAACTTGAGAAGCAACAAAAACAGAATTCACCAGAATGCGAGCCTAACCTTTTGCACTTTGTCAGCAGTTTCCCCAAACCCCAATATGTACCACCTCCGACATTGGTGCCACTAACACGTTGAAATTTCCCATCACCATCAACCTATTTCATGTTTATAAACATAACATAAACAGTGTTGTAATTTGTAAGTATGCTGTTTCTGCAGAATTTCGGGGGGTGGTTCTTGGGGGATGAAGAGTATCTGTTGTTTCTGTAAATAAGAGAAATTTTTACCTTTATGATACTGACACCGGAACCGATATTCACAAGAAGGTAAGGGAAAAGATCATTCTGATCTATCTGCACGAACTCTTTCTGACCCTCCATGTGTGTAAAAGCCTCATGACGAATTGCCTATTAAGAGACACTCGGAGTTGTTACTGAATTTTGAATGTGCTTCATTTTGTTTTTGTTTTTAAGCTACACCTCTAAACGAAGATATATTCTAATTAAGGCGGGAAACACAATCAGCCACGAGACATGACGATACATATATATACACATATTGGACGTTGATCTCACCTTGAGCAAAAAATTGGCCCCAGCAACAAGACAGTTCATTTCATCTTCTTTGTCAAGACTGACCCCTAGCCTCTCTTTGAAGAGGTCTGCAAATTTGTATGCTCCACCTCCGGTCGCCTTTGAACAAATAAAATTACAATTACCGATCTAATCTATAGATAATGCCCTTCTAACCTTCATGCAGAGAACAAAAGAAGGTAGCATTACTAGCATCTGTTGACGAATAGAAAGTCCCACTATTAGAACATAGTAGCAGGAGGAAAGATACCTTAACCACGACATTCTCATCAGGCACAGCATCAGAAGGCCAACGAAGAGAATTAATCCCTGCCAAATGAGACAACATCTAATTACGGAAAAGGTTCAACGTAACTATAAGGTACACGGGAAATATTCAGGAATACAACAAACATGGCATGAAAATGTGTACCTCCGAGGTGAAGTTGTTTCGATTTGATAAAGTCTAAGCATTCATTTATCTTTGCTGTCTCAAACTTTACAAAATGCAGCCTTCCACCAAGTATGGGATAGCTCCTCCTATTGCCATTGGTTATACCAAATCTCTGCTTCAATGATCTCTTCCTTTTATCTTCCGCTGGCTTATCCTCGTGTCTTGAGAAATAAATAAGTTTGATAAGAGATCCTGCTCAGCCAAAAAAGTTGATATATGACATCATGGAAGTCAGAGTAACTTGATTCGGCAGCGTGATTCAGCTAGATCTCAAAAGATTCACAATTACACAATACTGGCACTGTAACATTAACATGAGCATATACTAGTTCACCAGTTTGTTTAATACTCCGTACAGTATATAAGGGGGCTTCTAATCTTATAACACCAATCTCAGATTAAATTTTAGTTTGATGATCTCAGAATCAGCCATCAGATCCTAATCTCCGTCGTGGCATTATAAATGCAGCTGATAGTGTCTGATACCGCCTCAAAATGCAGGATATTAACTTCCGAAACCTTGATATCTCAGTGTCTCTTTAGCACTACAAATGCAGTGTAACGGCCAAAAACAATCAAGGACCTCAACTAAAGGCCCTTCCATGCGTGGACAAGTCAAACACACATATCTACTCCTAGTAATTGTAACTGTGACTGTGATCACTGATGATCACCCTCCACAAAGCATATCATAACTCCAAAAACACAATCTACCTTCAGTTATACGGAGTACCCCATTTCCATCCAAAGCCGTTTTCTCTCATTTCTCATACTCCGTCGTAGTTTGAAGATAACACAACAAAATTGCCAAAGACACCAACTTTAGATAACTAACTCCCAGCAATCAATGTATCAAGCAATTAAAACATAAACCCATTAAAGCTAATCAATCAAATCCAATCCAAACCTGCACTATTGTAACTCCTAAGCACAACATTAACCTTTTGATGTTACCACAACAAAATTGGCAAAGACTCCAACTTTTGATAACCAACCCCCAGCAATCAATGTATCAAGCAACTAAAACACAAACCCATTAAAGCTAATCAATCAAATCAAATCCAAACCTCCACTACCATAACTCCTAAGCACAACATCATCTAAAGCTTTGATGTTATTACAACAAAATTGGCAAAGACTCCAACTTTTTGATAACTAATCATCAACAATCAATGCACTAATCAATCAAATCACAAACCCATCAAAGCTAATCAATCAAATCAAATAATCAAAACCAAAAACCCCAACCACAAATTAACAACATTACCCTAGTGCCTTAAGGGCTCCCGCAAATTGAGGGTACTAACAACATAAAAGAGACTATTTCCGAATGACCCAATATGAAAATTACGTCGAGAATTGCATTGAATGAATTGAATACCTCCAATATCAAGAGCAAGATGAGAAATATCATCAGATTGATTAGGGAGCAAAATAGTAGGATCCTTTTCTTCAAAATTGCCTTGAATAGCAGCACCACTAACATCAAGTTGAGGTCTTGATCCTGACCTATGAATGGAATTCCCAGAAACAGGTGGTGCCATTGTTCCTTCTTTTTCTTTCTCTTCAACAACCACTTTTTTTTTCTCTTCTTCACTACCAACTACTTCTGGGTTTTTGTTCACTAAACCAGACATTTAATTTATTTATTAATATTTTTAAATAAATTTGGCAGATTATTGTTGTCTCACCAATCCCACCTGTATTTTTAAGAGCCCACAAAATATGAATGGAAAGATAGGTCAATGGTCAAATTGTCATAATTAGCAGCATGCTATTTCTGATTTGTAGGTATATGTGTATATGATATTACCCAGATAAACTAAAATTCTGTGATCAAATTGATTATTATTGTATGTTCAGGATTGTGTTTGAGGAAGATAGATGATGATGATTGCTGACAGTTGCGAACTAAATTCTCAACTTTTAATCAAATTCAGATGGTATATACTTTCATGAGATGACTACATGAAAAGTTGTACACTTTTGCCATTTCATAACTTTACTGACCCTCCAAAATAAAACTCGCAAGTCTCATGAAAAACCGTCTCACATGAAACATTAATCTAACTGGAAAAGATGAAATAAATAAAAAAAGTGACCACCTAGTCTGACCATAAGATTATCATGAAACAATCTTATAGTATGAAGTTTCATATGTAAAGGGCTAAAGGCAATTATGTGAGAAGTTCCGACTTCCGAGTCCCAACTCTCCTAAATGTTAAATACGGAGTATATTTCTACGTGTTAAGGTCATCGGAAAATACAAATTTTCCGTCTAATGTGATTTTTGTTTGGGTTCGAGTTCACGTTTTAGTAGACTAATGAATTACTTAGATTGATCCGTCTTTGTTCCGCTGAAGCGAAACTAATAAACTATAATAAAGGGATATGATATTGCCACTGTGAGTTTTGTTAATGCCACGAATAGCCCTCTAATAACCAAAATAATCTATACTATACATGCACTAACTACTTTCGTGGCATTAACATTTTTTGTCGTGGTGATATGTCCTCCCATGAAAAATTCTTGGGTACTCCTGGAGGACCATGTCATTGTACTCCTTCACCTATTAACAACTGACACATGGCTAATGCTTATTAAGGAAATAAAATAAAAAAATAAAATAAACAATTAGAGAAAATATTCTTTTCCATATGCCGCCAAAATGTATCACAAAGTTGGCGCTTAAATCATAGCAAACTCCCCAATTGATTCAGAATCTATAAAAAAGCTGCTCCACCACCGTAATTTCCTGTAAAAAAAAAAAAACAAGAATTAATTAGTCAAACATTTGTGGTATTGTACTGCTGTCAAACTATTATGGAGTCAATATGTCATCCATTTGACAATTCTAGAGAGGTATGGTGCTTTTCTTTATGAAATTTGTTTATTTATTAATGTGATTAACTATTGAGTATTGCATTTTTTTTAATTTCTGGTTCTTTCTTTTATGCGTTTTAAAAAAATTATTTTCTAAATCGCTAATAACTGCAGGCAAATGAAAAGATTCCGCAATTTAGAAGCTTAATTGGACAAGTAGTTTCGAACGAGGAGAATGCTTACGATTTATACAATGATTATGCTAATTTCGAAGTTGGATTTGGAATACGAGTCAATAAAACAAGATATTGTAGTAAGACACAGAAAATTCGTCAAAAAGATTATGTGTGTAGTTGTGAAGGATTTAAAAGAGACAAAGAGCCTAGCGAAGACGTTTCATTTTCGAGATTGAATGTTAGATGTGGTTGTCAAGCCATTATCAGGTTCACTGTCCAAGAGAATGGTGAATGGAAGGTTACTCACCACATAACAGAGCACAATCACTATTTAGCCGAGCCACATGAACGACATCTTATAAGATCTGCTCGTAAAGTTAGTTTAGAGAAGGCCTTAATTATGCAAAATCTAGTTAATGCCGGCAATAAAATAACTAATGCGTATGATTTTTTAGCAAAAGATGCTCAGGGTGAGGAAAATCTTGGATTCACGAAAAAAGATTGTTACAATCATTTGCATCGAGTTGCTCAAAAATGTATGGAAGCTGGAGATGCTCAGAGTCTAATTGACTATTTTAGAAGTAAGGAAGAGGATGATCCGCTATTCTATTATTCATTTCAGTTAGATTCTCAATCTAGATTAACAAATGTTTTTTGGAGAGACGGAAAATCTAGGATTGACTATGAAGCTTTTGGAGACGTTCTGATATATGACAACACATATCGTACTAATAAGTATGATATGATATGTGCACCTTTTGTTGGTGTTAATCACCATGGGAATAATGTAATGTTTGGATGTGCATTTTTACTAGATGAGAAAACTGATTCTTTAATATGGTTGTTTCGGAACTTTTTGCATTCAATGGGTGACAAAGCGCCAAAGACAATCTTTACGGACCAAGATCAAGCCATAATGAATGCTATAGATGAGGTCTTCTCTCAGTCTAGACATCGTCTATGTCAATGGCATATTTGGAAAAAGGTAAGTAGTTATTTAGGAGCTTTGAGTAAAGATAGAACATTTATGTCTCTGTTTTATAGCTGCTTTGATGGTGTTGAGAGCTCCGACGAGTTTGAAATGACTTGGCAGAAAATGATTGTAGATTTTCAACTTGAAAATAATAGCTGGTTGTGTAGTTTGTATAAATTACGCAATCGATGGTCAGCCGGTTTGAGCAATGATGTCTTCTCTGCTGGAATTTTGTCGACACAAAGGAGTGAAAGCACAAATCATGTCCTTAATGATATATCAACGGCAACCACGGGTCTGACTATTTGGGTTCGACGTTTTGAAAATCTTGTTGATGGTTGGCGTAAAAAAGAATCAAATGAGGATTTTCGTTGCAAGCATGGGAGTCCCTCTTGTGAGATAAATAATGGATTAATTAAACATGCTAGGAGGGTATACACTATTAACATGTTTGCAAGATTTAAAATTCAATACATTTTAATGTTAGAAATGACGTGGAAAGAATTAGATAGAGATGGTTCTACAACCATGTATGAAGTAAAAGGGGAGGAGATAGATGAAAATGAGCCTTGGGTGATGAAGAGCAAAAGTAGAGCGAAAGCGTCAAAAGGAGACAATATAAAGGTACGCACTGTTACATTTGACAAGGCGAAATCGATTATTTGTTGTACATGTAAAATGTTTGAAACCGAGGGGATTTTATGTCGTCATACCTTGAAGATTTTATCCCTTCAAAATTTTACTAAGATTCCTGAGAGTTATATATTAAAACGATGGACAAAAGAAGTAAAGAGCATGGAGGTTTTTCCAGTGTCCAAAGGGACGACATCTGACAATATAGAGAAACAAGTGTTTTCTAGTAGCAGATTTCGGAGTGCTTATAATGTCATTCTCAAAGCATCCGAGACTGAGACTACGAAAGCAATTTGGGATGACGGTTTAAGAAAAATTATGTTAGACATTAACAAGGAGTTAGGTAGCATGAAGTTAATGGAAGATCATTCAGATGAAATTCATCCTCCACTTGACAAGGATAGATATGATGAGAATGGTTCTGCAGATATCATTCTTGTGAAAAATCCTAGCAAAGCAAGAACAAAGGGAGCTCCAAGAACTCGAATCAAGAGCTCCCAAGAGAAGAAAAAACCATCAAAAAGTATGTCTTTATTCCACTCTCTCATTAGTTTTTTTATATTCTTTAAAGGAGATGAACTTACTAATATTGATTTGCTATCAGAAAAACTGAAACAAGCAGGCGTACCAGTAGACACAACTAAACAAGTCAACAGTATATCACCACCACAGCCCTTACTTATGGCTTCTCAAGGCTTTCAAATGTGTCCAACCTCTTATAGTGATGCAAGATATGAAAACGAGGAATCATTTATGTTCCCTCACAATGGTATGAGCTTTACAAGTTTGCTTCAAAGCGGTCAACAATATCATCCGTTTCAGGTAAACAATTTTCCATTAATGGTGTAAACTGACATGTACTTTGAACCATTTCAACTTCTTATTCTTATTATGTATACTCTTTAATTTTCAGATGACACAAGGGACTTCTTCAAACTATGCCACTCATAATGAGCAATCGAAGCAAGGGTGACTCGTCTTTTTGAGATATTTTTTTGTACTTATCAAATAAGAAACCTTGTATTGATGTCTTTTTTCTCAATTACACGAGATTAATTTTCTCAATTATATGCGATTACTGGAGTACTAACCTGCAATTTTGAGATGATTCTATATGATCATTTCAATGTATTCACCTTTCCTATGCGGCTAACATGTACTCCGTATTTATTAATCAACTGAAAAAAGAAATAGGAACATAAATCAACAGGGGATTGATTTACATGGATCATTACACAGTGGGGGAACAACTACAAAAATGGTACTGCAAATTAAATAAAAAAAATAAAAAATGATAGCTTTCTCAAAAATTGCTTTCATAACATACCAATACAAAGATTTCAAAATGAACACAAATACAAGAAAAAAAACTTACTGGAATCGATTGATAATAAACATCACATCTTGATTCCTTTACTAATTTCCATGGATTAAAAGCTTCATCTTTAAAGAGAATACAAATTTACTGAGATTGATGGTTTATAATCCTCATATCTTACTTCATTTACCAAGTTTTCATGGATTTAAAGCTTAATTTTTAAAGAAGAGATGAAGGGGTTTTGTCGTTTTCTTTACTTTTTCACAAGTAGAAGGTGAGAGTTTGGTGGCAGGTGTTTGATTTGGGAAAGTAAGTTTGGTAAAAGATGAATTTTCTTTAACGGTTTATTTTATTTTTTTATTTTATTTCCCTAATAAGCATTAGCCATGTGTCAGTTGTTAATAGGTGAAGGAGTACAATGACATGGTCGTTAATGACCTCGAAAATCAATCTTCAATGCAGCGGAGTTTTTGTGTATCTCAAGGTGCATGTCTGTCTAGTCTAAGACTAGTACTCATAAGAAAGCTACAAAAGAATGAACGATATACAGTGTCATAAAATTCACCATCTGTTATACAATACAAAATACAAACTTCAAGTCTTAGGAATCACAAGTTGGTAGATACACATACTAACATACACTCCACTACTCAAAAGAAAAGTGTGATCACATTGCACCCTGTTTTCTTAAAAGCACTTGAAAAAGCAACCACTAAAAAGAAACTCTTCTCAAACTTGAGCAGCCTTCTCAGGCTCGGGGTTAGCGGTATCCTTGGCTTGCTTTTTATGGTAGTCTTTCACCGCTGCTTTGATTGCATCCTCCGCTAACATGCTGCAATGCAGTTTCACTGGCGGAAGGGCCAAATGTTTTGCAATTTCCCTGGAATTACATCACATTAATCATGTCATTCTTTGATCAGAAGGAAAATATACATTAAATTGTTGTATATGGCAAAAAAAAAAACATACGCAGCACAACAGGACCACGACCATCATAATTTCATCATTGTGAATGGCCCAATGTCATTCATTCTTTCCTGATTAAAAAAAATACACTTGTTTGTAATAGTAAGGAAAAAACTCACGAGTTTTTAATTGATAGCACCTCATCCATTTGTCGGCCTTTCACCCACTCTGTAGCTGAAAAAAAAAACAGAGAATTCAACAATCATATCTGTCATCAGCGATGCCTTAAAAAGGCTCAAAGAATTCAACAAGATCAGCAAACTCTCCCTATAGAACACGGAAAGAAAAAGGATATTATCCATGGTATATACCACCACAACAACTTTACCCCACTGCCTCAACGAATCCCACAAATTGCAGGGTAAAGAGGGGGTCGGATGTACCCAGCCTTACCCGCTAACACAGAGGTCAAACTTCTAAATTACCCAAGATGTAAATTGCATAGAGAACTGCTACTTCACAATAGAAAGAAGTGCAGGTAATTTGGTAATATCTTAGTACAAAATGATTTCAGTGGCCTATAAACTTTAAACACCAAATTAGCCGATGTTACAGTATCAGAAGTTGTGGGCAATGTGACTATTGCTTCTCTTGTACCATGAGTTTCCTCTAATGTAGAGAGTTTTATTGCAGCATTTTGCTTATCTGACTGATCATTGACCAAAAGTCACCGACGGGACCTGACTCAAGCATGACATTAATAGAGATCTGCAGCAGGTCATAAGGGTCAAACTCAATTGCATGATTACTATTATTACAAATAATTACAACGAAATTCATGCAAGGAAATCGACACTGAATAAAACTGGAAAACAATCCATCACATAACCTCAACGGTTTTACTAGCTACTCTAGAAAAAAATGTAATAAATGTCTGAACTGGCATACCAGCCCAAACAAAAGCACAAACATACTAGAAGGACACTAATGTACCTCCGTCTCATCCATTTCTTTACGTTTACTTTTTCACACTTGCCAATGTATATTTTGTTTTGTTCATATCTTTATTTACATATTTTTAAAAATTATAAAAATTTGATATTCATAATGTACTCATTAAGAGTTTAAGACGATTCAAAAAGGATCTCACGTGAATATTTTATGTTATATATTAGAAATTATATTAAAGATTCTCTCCACTCATGAATAGTGTCAAAAAGTAAATGTAAAGAATTCGTTGAGACGGAGGGAGTACTAAACTAAGGAGCATGCTATTTCATCAACAATTTTATTCTCCTAACAGCAGCCAACATAAGAGATTCTCCAGGGGCGAAGAACTAGAGAGTAAGACACATTAAGTTAGCAATTTCATTGTATCAGAAATATAAATGCTAGGGTTTTATATATGACATGCTCTTTTAATAGTGATACTAATACTCTCTTTGTACGAGTGATAATCAAGGCAGCATTGTGAAGGTATTCTGTTGCCAATTTGCCATAGCCCATACATAGTATAAGAGAGAAAAAATTTCAGGGATCTCTCATATAAGTCATATCTGCTTCTCTTACCTGAAGGAAGATCTATCATTGCCCATCAGTTGGATTTTCCACCAGCTATTACCATTTTTATTATAGAACCACCCTAAGGGTGTGTTTGGATAGCAAAAGTGAAGGGAAAGGGAGGAGGGGGAAGGAGGGAAGGGAAAGAGAGGGAAGGGAAGGGAAGGGGAGGGGGAATAGAGTGTGGTTGTTTGGATACAATTTCCCTCCAAATCTTGCCTTTTGTAGAGAGATTTTGATTATGCTTGGAGGGAAATTGGATACTTCGAGATCTCTCCCCTCCATTTCCCTCCACCCTCATTTGCTATCCAAACAAGGGATTTTAAATACCCTACACTCCCTCCCTTTCTTTTCCCTCCAAATCACTCAATCCAAACACTGAAAGTTTATCTGAGTTGGTACTAGTGAAGGTTTGAAATAAATAACAATTGACAAATAATACTTGCACCCTACTTATCATGGAATTTCTACAACACTTCTCAGCCTATTAATGTTGCCGAGAACGACACCAAGATCTTCAAGTTCTAATTCAACTGATTCTAACTCTTGACCTATTATCTCATGCTTTCCCATGTCTCTAGTCTAAACGGATTGGCTACATCGTCTAAGTTTCCCTTACTTTCAAGTTTTAACTATTACTATCTCATGTATACACAAGAAATCAACTATTACTATCTCATGTATACAGTATACACAAGAAATCATTTAGGTACAAGGTTGCGCTACATATTTAGAAACATATTGAACTTCACATCACAAAACCCTGCTAAAGATAGCCAACTTCGTCTACCCACTCAAGGAGCTAACAAATCCCACAAAACCTCACACCGAACCAAATTGAACAAATTTCAAAACCCCAATGCATAACTGACAATATATACACCCCCAGGCCCCAGGGTACAACTCTCTCTCTGCATACCAAACAATTCGACACTGCAAGGCAAAGTTGCCGCGAAATTAGCTTAATGGCAGCAAAAAAAAGCTTCAAATTTTATCGCTCGACAACACAACTCACAAGCCAGAGTTACCAATCCAAATCAAGAATCCTAAAACAACAAAAAAAATTAGCAACAAAGCATAATCAAAACCCTGGCTTTTGTATCATGTTTCACTCCCCTTTTGATTTTCACTTTTTCTTTTCTATTTTTTTCGCATTGAGGTATGTGTTCACCCATGGACGGTTCCAAAGGATGATTCATGTCAGCCGACCCCAAATCATTTTGGGATTAAGGCGCTGATGTTGTTGTTGTTGTTGTTGTAAAGCATAATCAAAACCCTAAAGCAAACACCTTTTTTAATCCATAAAGAACTCGCAAATAACATCAAATTCTAGCTGAAAACATACAATCTTGTCATTTTAACAGGAATATGAGCAAGAAATAACACCCATGCTAATCATCACCACTAATAATTCATCAAAAAAACACAATCCCCTTTCCCTTCCATTAAATTGTGCAGAGAGTACTTTAAAAAACGTATACAATCCAATCGAACCGACGTTGTAAACAATACACAACACAAACCAATCAACAAGAACATAATATTCCAATCACAAACAAACACAAAATCTCAAAAAATCAAGAACCCAATTAACATTCCAAAACATAATCAACAAAAACCCAAAAAAAAAAAAAATTAAAATTAAAATTAAAAATTCATACCAACAGAGGAGGAAGCAATAGCAGAACCACAGCCAAAGGTCTTGAAAACAGCATCAACAACTTTACCAGAATCCGGGTCAACCCGAATCTGAAGCTTCATAACATCACCACACGCGGGCGCACCCACAAGACCCGTACCCACATTCGGGTCGTTCTTATCGAAAGACCCGACGTTTCTCGGGTTATCGTAATGATCCACCACCCTCTCGTGATACCCACGTGTCACAGTAACTGTGGGACCAGCACCAACCCGGATACGTGATTGGGCTAACCCGAATAGATCCTTGCACCCTTTTCGCAGCATCTTTTTTGGGGTTAATTGATTTTGTTGGGAGTTTTTTGGTTTCTAGGTTTTGCGTTTTTTGATGGAGGAGAAATTTGAGAGAGGTCGTTGAGAAGATTGTTGTGGGATTGAGGAGGTTTATGTGAGGTTTGACATGTGGCACCAGGCTGCCCACTTAATCGGTACGAATATTTGTGTGAGACGGTTTTAGCTTAGATGTTTGTTAAACGAACGGGTCTTTTGGTAGTACTAATAATAATTATTTCCTCCGTTTTAGTGATATGTTTTTACACTTTCTTAAATATTTTCCTTACAAAATAAAGGAAGTGTAAACATATCACTGCAATAGAGTGAGTAACTTTTTAATAGGGTCCTTGTTATATTTTTTTTTGAAGGGAAACGCTTGAAGGCACTACTCAATTGAAATACGATCAAAGATTACAACAACATTCGCAGAAGAAGGTAAACTATCCTCCCAAATAACTTTGCCTAAAGTACGTGGAAAGTAATGAGCTAATTCGTGAGCAACACAATTATTAGCTCGACCTACATGTGACCAAACAATTGACTGAAAATTAGAACTAAAATCGACAATGTCTTCGATGACCAACGAGAAGGCATTGTGTCCAATCTTTCTTTCTCGAAGCATTAACAACCTGCAAACAATCGCTCTCTACTTCCACATTGGTGACACCTCTATTAGCCGTTTCCTTCAGCCCGTCTAAGATCGCCATAGCTTCCGCAAAGTGAGCCTCTCAGTCCTGAGAACGAGTGATAGACACAACCCATAACACATCACCCCTCAAGTCACGACACACCACACCCGTTCCAACTCCCTCTCCCTCCTTCACACCCGCGTCCACATTTATCTTGACATAACCCTCCCGTGCTGGCCTCCATCCTACCGCTCTACCATCTCCCATATCCCTCTGTTGTCGCCCCTCAGATTGTCCACCTGCTACCTCCCCCGTATTGCCCACCCCTTCATGAATCACATCGTTAGCTCGTCTCACAATCACCTCCGGATCAACCACCAAGTTGTCGAAGACCACCTTATTGCGAAACTCCCAAACATCCCAACAACCAACCATTAATTTCACACTGTAACATTCCGTTTGATGTTTATGAGTATCTTGATATTGGATTTTCTAGTGGATGATATGTTACGGAGCTAGCAGCGTTTGTGGACGGTAGTTGGTTATGTATGGAGTTGGTGTCGTGAGAGATATATATGTGGTAGATACGATATCGTGAGTCATGTTGTGGAAGTAAACATAGTTGGTGGAGTGGGTGTTAAGAGTTCATGTTTTATAGGTTGGGTTTTCGATTGAGTTCTTAGCTATGTTGTTGTGTCTTGGTCGAGTTAGTATGTTTGTTTTTATGTATGGGTTGAACTTCGGGGACGAAGTTCTTTT
>LHUT01000336.1:0-13150 GCA_001412135.1 Silene latifolia subsp. alba
ATTTTTTTTTTTTTTTTTTTCTTCAAGGGCCCAAACTCTATATGTTCCATTAGAGTGACTCTTGTAGGGTGCATCAGTATCAGACATATATAGACGTTCATGGAACACGCCAAAGGTTGAAAGAAAATTCATATGAGGAAGAGGTAAAGGGAGGAAATCACACTTAATAATATGATTGTCGTCAACAACAAATGGATCAAAGCCAATAATGCCCTTGTCGCAGCGGAAGTAGTACTTTCTACCAATACTAAAGTAAGAACAAAAGTGTGTAGGTCTGCAGCTCAAAGGCAATGACAGGACTACATTGCGCCACATTCCTCCTCCTGTCTTATTAGTTGAGAAAACACGTGCGGGGAACTCATTGGCATCCGTTGGCATAAAAGAAGCCTGACTTATAGCCTTTCCCGGGGCAAGAATAACGACAATACAAGCACAATATGCATCGTTTAAGGTCAAATTGGTTGTGTGACGACTAGTCGTAGAGTAGTAGTATGGATCACAAATAAATCCAATATGTCTAGCCGGAGTCTGAATATGTAGGGAAGGGAGTTCAATACATTGCATAGTTTGAGCATTGATAATGTAGAGATCGATAACGAAATACCTGAGACAAAGCTCATATTTGCTGTAGAGCAACAAGTCATTAGATGCGCCAACAACAGTAAGAGTTGACAACCATGGGAGTGAAGACACACCCACATTTTTCGCATTGTATATAGGATCGTTGAAACGAATCATCAATCCTTTGTGAGTATTTTCGTTACTAAATCCTCCTCCGGTAAGAGTGCTGTCCATCTTACGTACAACAACACCAAATGTTCGATCAAAGCAACCGTTTATTATAGAAGAATCATAATAATGGAGTTGAGGGCGGTTTTTACTGGATATATAATAAGCAATGAATCGCCTAATAAAAAATGAGTTGGAAAGCAACGCAGCCCAATGCTTGCAAACAGCCTTGCAGGTAACAACAATCTTGTGACAGGGGAGTCGACATAAAATTTCCACCAGCAACTCATCTACTAAACCATTTATGTTATTCTTCGGCCTTTTTTGTTTCGATTCAACTAGTTCATCATTAACCATGGTCGTCCAAGAAATTGTAAAAAGAAAAGAGTGTATACGGAGGGAGGAGTTTGGTTGAATAGAGTGTAAAGATTTGTAATTGAAAGTTGTAAATAAATACTTGATTAATCTCAATGGAAGTATTATTATTTATTTATGGTTACATGATTTTGAGGAGTAAAGCTACAATCCTAACTAGACTTAAGGAAAGTGTCCTAAACTAAATACAAATATACAATGACGGTAATATGGAAAGAACTAGCAATTTAGGAAACATTAGTTTTTTTTCCTTATTTAATACTCCTCTGTTCCGGTCATTTGTTATTTTTTTCATTTTAGGGTGTCTCGGTCATTTGTTGTCCTTTCTATTTTAAGAATGAACTTAATGAGGAATTTGATCATTCTCATTCAATTTGTTCCACTTGTCATTTAGTAATTGACCATCTTCTCTTTCTTTGATCTTTGTGCAAAAATCAAAGGACAACAATTGACCGGAATGGAGAGAGTATAGAGATAGAGACAAGGATAAAGAAGAAAAAGATTTATACTACAAGTAAGATATTCGAGTTTCCAGAATCGTACTATTTCCTAGTTAAGGAATTTCTTATTCTATATACGGAAATTTATTGTTCGCCTTACTAAACACCGAGTTGATCATATGGAGTAACTATCTGAAGTTGTTATGTTATAGAGCATGTTAAATATTTGAGTGGGTATAATGCATAGAATAGGTCTTCTGACCAACCGTCTTTCAATAAGTTTATTGAGAGATTATTTTATAATTGGGTTTTTCTAACGTGTGCCCTTAGGGCACACATTAAGAAGCCATAAAAGGAAAGATTCTATAGGTAATAATATATGTACAAATCATAATTAAAGATAAAATGTGTATATTTATTATGTAATTAGGTACAAAATTACTATGTCACGATCAACAACAAAAGGGGCACGAAATACAAATAAAAGGGTACGAAAGAATGATCTCTCAATAACTTATTGAAAGACCGTCTCTCCCAAGTTTTAGTGTAATGCATAAAAGTAATTGTATTAATGATTGTTATTCGATTACAAATTACGATAGGAGAACAATACACATTTATTAATGTTTTTTGTAAATTCTGGTTGTATAAATTTAATTTTAACATTTGAAAAATTATTTAGACCAAACTACGTTGTACTACTAAAAATTTAAAATATTTCATACAATCTCCATATTACTCCTTCTGCCAAGTGAAGAGTTTAGATTTTCTTTATTTTCACCTCACAAAAATTAAGCAAATTATTCAATAACAGTTATGGAGTTTGAGATACACAAGTACATTATAAACAAAAAAAAAACATACAAATACAATTAAATAAGTAAAATAAATTGAGCCCAAAATGAAACGGGGCTGAAATATATTGTCTGAGTTTCAATGTTGAGAGGTAATCGAGTGGGCTAAGGATAAGATTATCAGTAAGACCCAAAGTAGCTTGAGTGTAGTGGAGCGCGGAAGTGTCTCAAAGTGTTGTAAAATGACAACGAATTGAGAGGTTCTGGGTTCGACTCCCTACACGGGAGTGATGCGGTAGTTGCCATCAAGGACAACCTTAATGACTTAACTGGTCCCCAGATTTGGAGGGTGTTTGGGAAAAAAAAAAAACTTTGTCAACATTAGGGTAGATCTAAACTTATTTTAAGACATCTAACTGGGGTCCTTTATAGCTACGCTATACAAGTTCGGGTTTGTATTATACAAACTACAAAGAGTGTTTGTAAAGGTAGAATTGTAAATGTGAAATTGGAAAGGAAAAGGCGCGGTTTTAAGAAGGTGTTTGTAAAATCCCCAAACTAAAACCCTAAATTAAGAAAATCTTCAATTGAAGAATGAACAAGTTGAAGAATCTTCAATTGGTGTACCAAAACTCTTGTCGATCCAAGCATTCAATCCATGGCTGCTCGATACGATCCTCCTTCTCAATCCTGGTTCTCCTCCTTCTCACTCTCTCCATCTCTTTTATCCATTTATCATCACTCTTCTTCTTATTCTTTTTTAATTTTGTTTTAATTGCTTCGTATAGTTTAATTGATTGATATATACTTGTGCATTCTTCAACTTTGTCAAGGTCTCTGTTCAACTCTCGTTATCCTCCTATTCCTTTGCTTTCGTAAAGTGCCTATGCTTTTTGTTGTGGGAAATATTTATGGTGAGGTGGTTGTTAGGAGAATGGAAGAGTTCTGCTCAACCCCAACAAGGATAATAGATTGTCGTCACACGAGATTACTTACTAGATTCATTGATTTGCTCCTTCGCCTCAGCCACCACCTCTACCCATTCACTATCTTCATATCGTAGTCTTATCATGTGAATTTATCAAACTCAATTTTAAGCACGGGGTGATTAGGAAGTTAAACCTTTTATATGCCGGGTCTCCCCATTTGGCTACATGTTACAATCTCTTTGTAGAGTGCAGAACATCCTATTCTTTTCCTTCTATTGGAGCCTTGATAAGCTGTCAAGGTTAATCACAGTAATATGGCGTGGTTATTGTCTTGTGTCTTGTTTTGTGTAGGAGGGCCAGGAAGTTTCATGAGTTTTGAAGAAGCTTTACGTTTTATTTCTTGAAACAATCACATATCATATTATGCTTAAGCTGCTTTTTTACATCTTCCTACTATGAGCCATAAATCATATTTGAGTAGGAACTCAACATGATTATTTAAATATTACTTTTAAATGACGTGTTTGTGCTTAACCCAAAATTGATCACAGCCAAGATGCTGTCTTATTATATAAAGCAACCTATAATGATGTATTAATACAATTGACTCTACTTTGCAGAGAAGGAAGAGTGATGCCATTACTAATCTAGGCAGGCAACAAATCTCTTGGCTATCCACTATAGGTACACTTAATTGAATTTTTTTCACATGTAAAAACATTTAGATAATTTCTGACCCATATAAATAGGACTACAAACTTTCCACTCTTCGCTTCCTTTCTTATGCAAATTTCCCCAGCTATGTTCATCATGGCCAAATTCAGCTGCCTAAATTATATGTTGAGTTGTTTCTCTTTTCTTTTTTGTCCACTGACCTTGGGTCACTGAACTTTTTATACTGGAAACAAATTCGAATGTTTTGTTGCAGTGATGATCTTTCGCAATCAATTCAAAGCATTTACATTTTCCTTTTTTTTTTTAAGAAAAAATATACCCCTTAAGGCCTTGATAAGAAAACCATAGTATAATATTGGGAACTTATAAATATAGGGAAGGTATTAGGTATAGATATACTGTTCTCAGAAATCTCAGTCTATGCTTCATCAGGCAAACTTACTGAGATCCTACTACCTACATAGGTTATCTATCAACCAATCGTTTTGGCCTTTGGGGTATGTCTTGTTCACTACTTCACTTTATTGCTTTCTTACTTATGAGCCTGCTTTATCATCAATAACTTTGCTTTGAGCTCTTCATTCTCCACCTTTTTGTTTTGTTGTCCTGGTTATATTTAATTTATGTTTATCCCTTTTTGGTATAAAAATTGTCGTCTTATATTGTTTTTAAAAGTTTTTTTTTTTGGCAGATACTACCCAACATGTACCATTTTCTACAAATAATACCCAACATTTTAGTTTTTGCTTTGAATTTGAGCTATCCTACTATTTATGTTATTTTGTTGCACACTACCAGAGACGCTCCTTCGCGAATTTTTCTTTACCCAATTTTATTTTTCTCTCAATTTTATTCTCATTTTTTAGCCCTAAGAATTATATATCCATTTCCCTTATTTTACCCCCAAGTTCTTATTAGTATATTTTCCCCTTTATTAACTCGTAAGAAAAGCATATATTAACAATTTATCACTTACGTCACTCCGAATCAAATTTTCATATTGTTTTGTCTTTTTGTAACAAGAAAGACAAAATTACTTTGGTAGAGTAGCAAATGAGGCATATTAGAGGAAAAATAAGACAAAAAAAAATGAAAAAAAAAACCAGAAAAATTTGTGATCTGTGTAATAAACAGCTGAATTAGAGATTGAAATGAGAAAATACAGATCAGAGTAAAATGATGGGAGAAAATGAGATAAAATAGAGGAAAAAAGAATAGTACTCGCAAAATTGAGAAAATGCATGACAATTGTTTAAATTTGATATTAAGTTAAGAGATGTGTTTGGGAACCTATATTTTATTTCAAAATATGAAATCTAATTCTGAAAATGGAAATCTGACATTCAAACTCAAATCCCTTGTTTGGATGAACAAAATTATTTGGGGAGAATGTGAATACGAAGAATTTGTAGAACGTAGAACAAGCTTAAATTTGATTAGAGGTTCAAGGTTAATTGGATTTCCAAATGACTGGTTCTGAGGTGGTATTTTGTTTTCCTAGATTATTGAGAGGTTGGTATTTCGTTGGATTTGGGAAAAATAGAAATCCAAATCCTTTGTATTGCCAAATAATATGTTTGGCCCAAATCTTGATTTTCAAATGAATTGATATGTAAGGCAAATTATAAGGTAAAAGCAGAAAAAATCAAATTCAGAAAGACAAGACAAGTTTTTTTTAGAAAGAAGAAGCAAGTTAATGGAACAAAAAATAGATAATAAACTTGGGAAAATTGGGTCAAAATAAGTAAAAATAGTTTAGAAGAAAAGGAGGCAAATTAGTGGAATAAAAGAAACAAAATTTGGAAAAAATGAAATATATTAGAAGGGGGCAGAATCAAAAATGAAATAGGAGATTAAAACTAAGATTGATATAAAGAAAATTAAATGAAGGGAAACTGATGTAAACTACAAAAAATTGAAGAAAAGAAGAAAAGACTGAAACAATACAATTAGTAGTTTTCGGCATAATTAAGCCTAAAAGTTATTATTGACTCGTTGGAAAGCTGACCAAATTTCCTGAAAATTAGCATTTGGTAGTGTGTGACAAAATTTTGATAAGTAAGGTAGAAAAATGCAATAAATAAAATGTTAGGTAGTGGTTATTAAAATGAGGTAAATGTTAGGTAGTTTTTGACAAAAACTCCTTACAAAATTATTATGCCGCTTAAAGATGGAGGCAAAATGTTTGTTATTTTGTTTCTTGGTTATCACTAACTTATTAATTCCTGATCGCAGTTGATTCATCAGATTTTGAATGTGATACACTTGTTGATGATGGAAAAATCAAGAAGAAAGACACTCAATTGCATGTCGCTTTGACACAACTAGCAAGTGAATTTGGGAAAGAGTGCAGGTTGTCTTTATCGAATTTCTTTACTCCCCGTTGTGCTTCTGTAATTTCCACAGGTTCATTAAAGCTTGACCTTGTACTTGGCGTAGGAGGTTTGCCAAAGGTATATTGCTTCAAAAATTTGTTTTTTTCCTGTTAACTTGATCACTTGTTTTATTTTCATCTCACTTATGCAAGAGTCTCATAACTTAACTTCTTGGAGGCATTTATGTTGATCTTAAAGAGGTTTATGCAAGTCTCTTCTTTTTGTTGTTTGGCTTGCTCTTCTGTTTTATTTCCTTTGGAAGTACTTTTTCCCCCCTTCCTTTTGAAGGCTTCATAAATCAATGATTTGCAATTTCATAAGGAGTTTTGTATATTATGTAGGGGAGAATTGTTGAGATTTACGGTAGGGAAGCGTCAGGCAAAACTACACTAGCCCTTCATATAATCAAGGAAGCCCAGAAACTAGGGGGTAAGGATCATTTCTGAAGATCTTTTTCCTTTTAATTCAGTAGCCAGCTTTCTCCGTGGTGGCTATGAATGTTTTTGTTGCAGTTAAGAGGACTTCAATCACTAAAACCCCGCTATTGTGTTGACCTGTTCCTTGTGGTGAGATCTTTGTGAAGTCTTACTCTGTCTTTGTCAGTTTGTCTTGACTCTGAACATTTGTACTCTCTAATAGCCCTTTTTACTCATTATAAGGTTTCTACCCTGCGTTTATGTTCTGATTTCTGAACTGCATTACGTGCAAGAGTTGCAGTTATTTGATTGTCTATGTTTTAGCAAAACAGAAGGCTGTTTTATTGTTTTCGAGAACAAATTAAAATTTCAAAGGGACAAATTTTTAAATAGGCAGTTGCCTTTGGATTCTTTCTTCTCTGTAATATCATGTTGTGGATGTGATTTTCATTTAAAGAGCATACTCATACATTTTCTGCCAGATCGCTGAAATGATGTTCACTTGTTTGCTTTTGTTTGTTTGGAGGCATGTTTCTAGCTCAACAACAGCTTCATAAATTTCATTTTCATTATGATAAAACTTGGGATTATTTAATAGGAATAATCCCAACTATGGGTGATCTTAAAATAATCTCAACTTTTTTTTTTTCAGTGTAAGCCATACTATTGACCCCATTGTCTCGTACTAGATTATAACGTTTTGTAACCTGTTATCTCAGGTAAAATATGATGTGTCAATGTGTCATGCATTGTTTTTTTTTTTTAAACATCACCGTCCATTTTCTTCTCCAAATTATCATTCACCATACTTAAAACTCACATTCTTCACATCCATGTACTATCACCCTCCTCATAAATCTATCATACCAACTAATGATTAATGAAAAACACCAAATGAAGATAAACTAACACTTCTAACTGCGCAACTCCAAAGCGAAAGCGGTCGCGGCTACACCTAAACGAAGCCCCTTGGATTAAACCCTTCAATTCAACCAATTCAAAATCCGAGTCGAATCAGCCTCTAAAAGTAGAATCTCCATTACCCAGCTCGGGAAATGGCTTACCATAGTCATCGGAACAACTGCCTCTGGTGACGAGCAATAGTATCGTGTCTACTCCAAAAGTAGAGGAGGTTTCATCATCATCACCACCCAAATTGGAATCTTCACAAAATCATAATCTTGTTCAATTTTTTGTTTTTTTCACTTTTCTTGGTTACTGAGTTTGTCCCTTGTCGATACCTTGAAGACAATAACATCCTTTCCAAACATCATCAAGAACAGAATCAATGTGCCGTATTTTTAGTTACAAATTTGTATTTTCCAGATAAATTTTGGGCAACAATACCCTTTTTGGAAGTTATCATGATTACTAACATGTAAAGAAGTAAAAATTAGGAATAATGGGAAAAAAAAAGAGATGGCATAATTAAAAATCTAGATGAAAAAGAGATGAAAGTTCGTACTAGCAAGTCTTGTTAAGTGAGCCTCATCTAAAAGGCGCACCTAAACTTCAATGAGGCATTTTGGCTAGTGCCTCATCCAATGCGCGCCTAGGCGCACTCAAGATATTGCACCTTCTTTTAGATAAAGATTAATCTTGGCGTTTAATTCATAATTCCAAGTGTTGTAAGATACCCTCGTGTTAAAGAACGGTTTTTGTGTCTCTTGTTATGCTTCTTTATGAAGCCAGTGTTTTATATGAATTACCTTTTTCAAGCTGATGAAGGGGGTACATCTATTGTAAACTGGTGATGTTTTTTTTTTCTTTTTTCCTTTTTTTTTATTGTGTGAAGTATTAAATCAGAAAGACAGGCCGCTCAAACTTTTTATGTTTTTTTTAAACTTGCTAATTATTGTTGCCCGTGTCTCATTGAGCTGCTGTTCAACAGATAATATTCTCACAGAGTTTTTCTCTGGACAGGATATTGTGCATATCTCGATGCAGAAAATGCTATGGACCCTATACTTGCTGAAGCGATGGGTGTAAATACAGAAAATCTGTTATTATCATGTCCAGATTCAGCTGAAAACATGCTTAATGTAGTTGATACATTGACCCAGAGTGGGTCGTTGGATGTCATTGTTGTTGATAGTGTAAGTGATCAACCAATAACTCCATTATGATGTTTCTTATTTACATGGTTTAGATTCTTTAGGATGTATTTGTTTTCCCCCTCAATTGAAGTTCTTTTGTAATATTGTGTTCTTTATCTGATCTAATGAGTTGCAGGTAGCTGCTCTTGTTCCTCAACGTGAGATAGACGGCGATATTGGTACTTGTGACGGACGTGACCTTTCAAATATTATGACTAAAGCCCTCAGAAGAATTCACTACTCATTATGTCGATCAAATACTCTCATTGTATTTCTTAATCAGGTGGATTGCTTGTACTTCAACCCTTATTGTTATCGATCCGTTGTTTGTTGCCTTACTTATTTCATGTTCTACGAATCTACGTCCTCCTAATTACTTGTACATTTTATTTAGTCAGATTAGATACTATGCAAACTCCACTCGAAGCCTTGGTCCAAAGGGTGAGGTAACTTCTGGTGGGAATGCCTTAGGTTTCTATGCAGCTGTGAGGTTAAGAACTTCAAGAATTCAGTTATTGAAGACAAATGATATGGTAAGAGACAGAACATTAATTAGTGTGTTTAACATCTTCCATTTTTACTGCCTGTCCAACTTGCCCCCCTTTTGTAAACTGAGTTCCTTGCCTTTTTCCGATGCAAGTCATATCTAGGTTATTTGCACAAACTACTTTCATTTGTGTGTGTGTGTGCAACTTTCGATGCTTGGTTATATTTTTTAAGGTAAAGAAGCTATTGAATCAATTATCTTGAATTTCTTCAAAATTTTGGTGCTCTTTGCATTATTAGTAAGTAGGGTAAGAGTGGTAGACCTTGTGCTTCTTCTCATATTTCCTGAAGATTGTGGTGTTCTTTTGAGATGAATGTTATTCCTTTGAGATGATGGGATTAATACAATTCCTGTTCTATAAGTATGTACATCTATTGATTGTTCTCCCCTTATTATTAATCGAATTAGTCTCTTGAAAGACAGACTCAGGTTAATATAATGTGAGACCAACTCATTTTAGCTATTAACCTTAGCCATCAATTTACTAACTCAAAGAATAACTACCCTGATTAATTCTCATACGAGTTAGCTTCATGATGATATTATCAGGAACTTGCTCATTTGAGCATGTTTTATTCTTGTTGTCCATTGTCTAGGTTCTCTCTGCTGATCTGTATCGTTCAGCACCTTGTGTCTATGCATCATACACGCTCATTTAAGTCTCCTAAGATGTTTTTTTTAATGCATGTCCATTAGCCAACTGGTATCGAGATATGTGTTGAAGTGGTGAAGAATAAGTTGGCACCGTCTATGAAAAGCGCTGAGTTGGCAATACAATTTGGGAAAGGGTTGCGCTTTGAACCCGAGGTCTTAGAAATGGCTCTTGATCAAGGGTTAATTGTGAAGGAAGGATCAAGTTACTTCATTGAAGGGGAAGTCCTCTCTAGTAGGTCAGCTGCTGAAAAATACTTGGCAGAAAATCAAGAAGTTTCAGAAAGATTAGTCACGGACTTGAGAAGCCAGCTTTTTGACAGAAAATTATGATTTTCCTCGTATACTCGTGGCTTACTTCTATAGATTATTATTGGCCAGCAAAACAAGTGGTTTATTGGTTGGTTCGAGAAGGCAAGCTATAACGCTCATGGAACCTAAGGCTCTTTTCAAAACTATATCGTGGCTGTCTGTCTGCCCCTGGTCAAGCTTGGTTGCACTTGTACTCCAGACGATGGATTCTGTGGAATGCCGATGGTAGAGCATTGCATTTGTATACCATTATGAGATACTGTTTTGTGACATTTTTCATGTATATTTAGAAGTGGAACACAGGATGTTGTTGGTCAATTGATCATAATAGTAATTAATGGTTTCTTTCCTTGCTGTGTTATTCTGTGCTCCCTCCGTTCCATTTTGTGGTTAAAGCACGTTATCAAATGTGTACATGCTGCTACCTTCATCTTTTATGTGAAAAATTGAACAGTCCGTTAGAGAATCGAGCCGAATTCTGTAATCTGGATCAACTATCTCTATTTTCTTATTAACGTTATACCAGTCTGTTAGAGAAAAATTGTGTTGTTTTACAAATAAGTGCATTCTAATATTAACCACCCTATTTTCATGTATATATGTACCTATTTTTGGCACATTCTACCTGTGTGTGTGTGTGGCTCATTTCACGTGTTAATTATAGTAAAAATGGGGGTTATTTATACCAAGCTCAATCTCCATTCCATTCATCAGGAGACAAATAAAACAATAAAGCAACCTCTCTCAAATTCCTTAAGGATTCGAGTTACCGCCTCGAATCCTGTCAAAACAAAGGGGTGCCTTACGGAAACGCGTACACAAATCTAACATGGCTAGCTACAAGATGGTCTCTTTGCTCGCCCTCGGCCTTCTCTTTGCTGCTAATCTATACCTATCAGGTCAGCTCAATTTTTCAAGATTTTATGTATTTATTTAATTTAATTTAATTTAATTTAATTTAATTTAATTTAATTTGTTGGTTGGTTTCAACTAATATAATGCAGAGGCTCAAGTTGGAGTTTGTTATGGCACAAAGGGAAATAACTTGCCAACTCCACAAGAAGTTGTAGGTCTTTTTGCAGCAAACAACATATCCAAAGTTCGCCTCTTGGAACCAAACAAAGACATCTTAACAGCTCTTAAGGGCAAGAATGTTGAGGTTCTACTCGGTTTCCCCAACGGTGAAATAGCCGCTTTCAACCCATCAGTTGCTGATAAGTGGGTGGCAGACAATGTGAAGCCATACGTTCCTGATGTCAAAATCAAGTACATTGTTTATGGAACCGAGTTGAGCCGTAATAGTTTTCACAACAGCTTCACTTTCACCGCCTTTGTTAATATGAAGGCTCTACAAGACGCCCTAAAAAAACAAGGAATTGAGGACATCAAAATCACAACCTCTTTAGATTCGTCAGTCTTGATCCCAAACCCGATACCCTCAGCCTCTAAATTGTTTCCTGAATCAGAGAACTTCCTAGAAGGAGACGGTGTCCTTAAATTTATATCCGAACAAAATGCTCCTTTGATGGTGAATATGTACCCTTACTATCAATTCATCATGCGCGAGAATGAAACTAAACTTGAATTTGCCCTATTCACTTCTGAAGGAAATGTATTGAGCGATGGTAAATTGGGATACCAAAACAAGTTTGATGCTATGTTGGATGCCTTCTACACTGTGATAGAGAAGCGTTACCCTAAGATGGAGATTGTTGTGGCCGAGACTGGTTGGCCTTCAGCTGGTGGGGTCGAAGCCAGTCTCGAGAATGCGAAGACTTACGTCACTAACTTGGTTCAACATGTGAAAAAGGGTACCCAAAGGAGGCCTAACAAGCCAATTCAAGTGTACCTAAACTTGTTCGACGAAAACCAAAGGGATACTCCTGAGGTTGAGAAGCATTTTGGTCTCTTCACTTCAGATAAAAAGATCAAGTTTCCAGTGGCATTCAGCTCCTCTGCTTAGACAAGGGATGTATCATGGATGATGATGATTCTTCCATTTTTATTTTATATATGTTGCTTACCAGAAAATGTAAATTTTCTGTTCAATTATGTCTCCTGATTCCAATAAATGATCAACCCTTTTATAGATGGTTGCTTTTATATTACACGGCTAGTATTTTCCATGTCAAAGTAGTCCGGAAAGAAGCTTCTTCTTTTTTTTTATTATACGCTCCACTGCGATTTCTTTTTCAAGTTTTTTCACTTTTAACTTACACAAATTCTTATTTGTGACGTTTCATAACCGGATAAAATAATATTAAAAAGAAAAAGCGTTTGTGAGATTTCACAACTTACTTTTCGTCACAAGCAAGAATAAATATTCAATTCAGAATATTATTTTACCATACTATGCCATATAATTTTAACATTTTACCATACTATTGCATACTTTAATTATAAAATAAAGTAAAATCCAGAATTTTCACGGATTTAACAAGTAATGAATGTACCTTTTAAATTTTTAACCAAGTAGCATTAGACCTGGCAAACAGATCAGGTCGTGTCGTATTCGTGTTCGTGTCAATATTAAACGGGTCACCATTACCCTAACCCTAACCCGACCCAATTAAATAAACATGTCATTTGTCTCAACCCTAACCCGACCCATCTAGTTTTTGTATAACCCAACCCGACTTGTTTAACCCATTTATCTTTGAGCAGGTCATATTTAACCCAATTATCTTTTAGCGGGTCATTTTTAACCCACTTAACCCGTCTAACCCAATAAACTAATAAAATAAAGTAAGCTTTATAAGCCTATTATCCCACAAATGAGGAATGAAAATACTTATTTTTAAGTTGTTTGGG
>LHUT01000336.1:24943-37649 GCA_001412135.1 Silene latifolia subsp. alba
CAATTATGGTTAATACATATCGAAGCGCCATAAAATTCACCTGAAATGGCCTAAAATTCCAACTACAGCCATTGTCATTCCTGCAAAATATGTGTAGGTGTCCCCAACAAACACGGAAGAAGGATACCTAAGATAAATAGCAAAAAAAATTTACACTTTACAAAGATAAAAAAATGTGAAAAAGATAACTTTCAATAAAGTGTTGACAGCATCAGTACCAGTTGAAAGAGAGTAAAGCCAGTGAAGTAGCCAAAAAAGGTTGCACTAAATAAATTGAGAACGCGTGAGCTTGTTGATACTCAGGATTGTCTATGGATGCTCCAATTTGCATAATATTATGTATTAAAATCTGTAAATTTAAAATGATCAGATTGTATACAAACTTAATTATAGTACATGTAGAACAAGTGAGGTCAAGAAAAAAGGGAAATTCCCGAAGGCTTACTGCAGCTGCAATCACAACTGTTTGCCCAACTTCAAGACCATTTATGCCCGCATGGATATTGATAGAATTGGTGCAAAATACTGCCAGAAGTCCCATATATAGTCTGTATATCCATCCTGTTTAATCATCAAAGATGAAGGCAGTTGTCTGAATATTAGAAGGACGTCACTATCTGAAGTAAATTCAACTACTGTACCACTATCTGAACTAAGTTCAACTACTGTACCACTGTAGATTGTGGTGCAGTAGTTGAATTTTATGTTAATAATGGCAACTGCCAGAAGAACCAAAAACAAAACATTTCATGAACTAATGAGTAAACATACTCTCCCTTGGACTTCTGAAGCTCAAAAGTTGCCATATGGTTGTAGTTGTGCGTCAGGCAACACAAACACAATTAGTATATAACAAGAAAGCATGCCCTGAACATTTACCTAGATCCAAAACCTCCAAGCCGACATATGAAACAAGAGGCTTCGGGATTACAATTGTTGTGTGGCCGGCATAAGCCATCAACAAAGGAAGAGCAGCAAATGAAGGCAACACAAGCTTTCTGCGTCAGCATATTGGTACAGAGTCAGAGTATCAAACTTAATCAGAAAGAGAACAGAATATAAATTTATGTTCAAGGAACATGAGAAAGACGATTTGGAGTATGGCACTCACACCCTCCATGGCACATCTAGAACATCATCGACAAATCCGAGCAAGATCATGAAACATATGGAAGCCAAAGCAGCATTATACTCAACTAGCCACTGCACAATTTATCGCCATAGTTACAGAACTTGTCTTCATAAATCTGCCTGGCTGACTTGCCAATGATAATAAGCAAAAATATGTAAACAAACAGAACACATCACGTTGTAACTAACTTGAGTTTCATGCTTCCCCAAAAAATATAAGTGGACCATTGCTTTCTCTATCTCAGTCCTAATCCAGCCACTCCCATGGTAATTCTTTGTCACCTTATGAGTCAAATTTCTTTCTGAAGCAAGGCTTTCTCCATACTTTCCTTATTTACTCCCTCTCTAATGGGGGTGGTTGATAAGTAGTTGAGCAGATCAGAGTATAATTCACACAAATAAAATACAGAAATTGTACAGGAACACTATCTAAGATTTTTTTTTTTTCACAGGCACCTTCAGCTTGACGTCGACTGTAACAAGATATTCTATCAAGATTTTGAATTGCAAACAAGGGGTAAAGCTGCGTGCATCCTATCCCTCCTTTCCCCCTATTTGCGGAATAGTTGTTGCCTTTAACTGCTGAAAGTTCATGATTATAAAACTTAGAAAGAGTTTAAAGTCATCAAATCACCCTGACTCTCATAGCAACTCTCTGCTAAGTACCAACTCATTGCACTTGCTAGGGGCAGAAGGGTTCTTGTTTATAAATATAAGATCCTCGACAAAGAAAATCAGTGCAACATTTCAGCTTTAAGGTATGATTGAGAAAGAATATCAAAAGTCACCTCAACTACTATTCAAATACTCATATCAATATCAAAATGGGTACATAACAGCCTGTCATATAAGTAATGCAATGGAATACCAATTAGTGATCTATAATATTAGTCATTTAACGTAACTAAATTAAAACCTTTTCCTCCTAAACCTATTCATGTGTAACAACGTATTACATTATTTCGTTCTCAATGAATTGGAAAAATATAAAATATTGGCAAGTCACACAAAACTAGAAATACGAAGGGTAAACGAAAACAACAGATTCAGAAATTTGAACTTACAACAGAGTCAGCCGTGAAGTTAAAGTGTTGAAACAATATGGCCACTAATAAGAAGACAATCCCAATAACTATACCCAGTGACTCCGGTCTGCAAATCAAAATGAGGCATTGTAATTTCTTATCCAGTGTAAGATAATGCTACACTAGGCTAAAATGAGGTCTAGAAATATAATACAGCATAATCTTATTCTAGAAAGTAAAACAAAAATTCCAAAAACCAACATAAACAACTTACTCCCTAGTCCCTCTATCCGAGTCAATAAGGCCCATTTTTGAAATTCCATGAAAAGTCCGACCCATCAATTTCACAAATCTTTTCATATTATCCACCAGAAAAAAGGGAAGTATAACCATCTGAAGCTAAAAATGAATCCCATAAACTAGGTGAGACCGTCTACGATGAGGAAATGTGGTTTTCAGAGGTTGAATCTTCAAAAACTTGACGAATTTACTCACAACGTGGTTTAACTCTCTACATCCCTCGCAGTTTATCATGTTCCAATGAAATTTCAGAAGCAGAAGGGGAGAAAAGAGACGGAAAGTGCAATAGGTGTCAACAATTGTTCGGAAAGTATTGCATTTTCTTATAAACAAACCGAAATCAAGGCAAATGATGGGTATAAACTATCTGAAATCAGTAAACTTGAAATCTTAAGATGTTCAACTGAAGAAGGGAAGGTCTAAAATCAATATATTGACATAAGTTAATCGCTCCAACAGAAAAGTTCCAATTACCGAACCAACACAAGGAATGCCCAAGTATTTGGCTGAAGCTGTTTGCTTTTTGACATAAAGTAGTTGAAGTTTACCGGGGGGGAGTAGGTAAGTGACTTGTTCCGTATGAAAGAAGTACACTTACAGGCAATCGAAAGATTTACACAGTTCCTAAAAGCATTATTATAGGTATAACTAACTAATCCAATCAAAATTAGAAAAAGAGAGAGAAGACTAACCGAATTTCTTAGTTTCAATAGCCAAGATCAAAATTATGAAACTCACTACAGTTAAACTCAACATAGACGCCCAAATTCAAATTTGTTCACTAAAACTGGACTGACATTTAAATTTTTTTTAAAAAAAAAATAGAAACTTGGATGTTAATCAAAGAATTCCAATCGAAAAATATGATGCTGAATGTCAAGAATCCCCAAAGCTACAAAATGTAAAGAGGGAAAGAGTGACTGACACTTTGATGAGACCTTGTGGAGTTCCTCTCTTATTAATATCAAAACCGAACAAATTACGACGAATGACGTAACGAGAAGCCACCGGTATCAACTTTACTGTTACCAAAAATCCGGCGACACTGAGGGCGGCGTTGATGAGGATGGATCGCTTTAGTTGGGCGTCGATGTTGAAGTGGAATAGTAAGAGGTAGGCGTACGGGAGGAGGAGTGTGGAGGATAGACACAGGATTTTAGGCCACTTTGATGGCGCCGTCGATGAGGATTCCACCGGTTGTGGTTTCTCCGGCGAGGAGGTTGGTTTCGCCGGCGTACGACGGCGGGATGTCATTGCGGCTATCAATCAATGTCACCTGACGTATAACTTACTACTGGTGTTTTTTTTTAAAAAAATAATTAAAAATGAGAACACTAGACCACTTTTGGTTTGTAATAATAATAATGTTGAGATCCGACGGTGTTGAGGCCAGCCACATCTTCCGGACCAATCACAGAATTGTGAATCATCATATCTACAATTTGGCTAATCTAAATTCTTACTCCCTCTCACCCAAATACTTACTCCCTCCATTCAACAATTATCACCTCATTTCAATATAATACCTCTCACTCACATATAATGGAGAAATGGGTCATTTCAATATAATACCTACTTTTCTCCTCACAAAAAAGTGAATTCATATTATCTTTGGTCTGAATGGGAGGAGTATTTAAGACCCAAGTATCCCTCTTAAACCTTAATAATAAGTAATTAGTCTCACTAAAGACGGATATCCGTCTATAGGGAAAGACGGGTCAAATATACTTAAAAGTAATGACATTTTTAAGCCCCACTATACAACTTGTCTAAAAAAATGCAAAAAAAAAATTGTCCTATTATCACCATGTCATTGTCATGTGTTAGTATTTGAGTATTAAAACGAATACTTCGTTCATTTATTTCATTTTCATAGGTAATAACATAATATTGAAAAATAATACATCCTACCAAATAATATATCTATACATGTGGAAATGAAATAATATAACATCTATTCCTCCATTCAGAAATAGCATCCACTTTCATAGACTAGTTGTTCCTCCGCGCGCAACGCGGGCGGAGTTCCAAGGACAATCTCCGTCTAGATTGAAAATATTAAGCTTGCATATAACTCAAAATGATTTTTTTGATAATATTTGCTTATGTAACAATTGCCTTGGGTACAAACTCTAAGGTAAAAAATGATAATTCGGAGTCCCAAGGCCCATCTCCGTTTCTTTTCAAATATCAAGCTTGCATATAATTCAGAAAGATAACTAAGCCATTTAAGAGGACTCTATGGTGAGATGTGCATTGAGGGATATAGACCTCTCATTGGCTGCGAGTATGTGACTTCTGATTGTAATTTCGAACTAAACAAAAATTTTACAGATACTCGTCATCATATACATAAAAAACTGAAAAATGTCAAACTTTGCTAGAATAATGACTTCGCTGCAAACTAAACAGAAACTCAGTTATATCAAGTTTCTCAAGCTCCATATGCCTCCTAATAACGGAAGACATGCCATCATGGGTGACACCAGATACAACATTTACTAAGGCTAAGGCCACGTAATGAGACATTGTAGACGGCTGGAGTTGAGGTAATCCAATCTAAAGTCGATTTCTGTGCTCCCCTTAGATGCCATAGCCACCAGTCGATTTCTTCATTCTCAGTGTGTAGCCAGTCACCTAACCTCTTCGGATCAGCCCTGTTGAGGAACCACATTGATTTTTAATATTATTGATTCCGACCTGGCCATTCTAAAACTCGCCGACAAATGACGGACCTGATCTGACCAACCCTTATTGGTTAAATAATACACTAAAATGACCTGACTACACGATATAAGTGCAAAACATTTGGGTAGTAGTAACTATTTTTAGTTATCGAGGGAGTACCAGAATTCAGACACTGAACTCCCACCGGTTGCGAAGCTGAGTGTTGAGTTTACAGCATCCAAGAAAAATGTCCCAATTTCCTGCTCAATTAATTAAAGAACTCGGCCAAGTAAATGAACATATCTTACTCCCCCTTGTTGGAAGCAGATCATTATACTCTTAACACAGGGCAAGATGTGCCAACAACAATATACCATTGACCTTATACAGCTCATTCCCGGTTACGCCATATCGCATTTGAGCACCATTGACCATCAGAAGGTGTGTTTGCATGAAAGCTTTTACCATCGAAATGTGAGGCCCAACAACAGTTTTTCTCAATCTTATACAAAATACCGAAGAAAAGTTGTGTAGGAAGGATGTTGAGTACCTTCAATGCAAGTAATCCTCAAAAACATGGTTTGTCGAAGAGATGAGCCATCAGCAGGTGCTTTTGATAATTTTGTATACAATCAACAGTAGCAGTTCAATACAGCAACTTAAAGATATTTGGCCCTGAATGTTTCATGTTTCGCATTTAAAGATATTTAGTTAGGCAATTGACTGAGCAGATACGAAACAAGTGATATAGGAGATCATTCATCCCACCGGTTTCTTCATTTAAAGACAACCAATGTTGTTCGAGGGTGTACCTCATAAGTCATAACCACATTCTGTACACGCTTGTAAAAGTAATCAGCCATCAGTGTCACCATCTTTAGAGGTTCAGCGCTTCCAGCACGGTTATACTGGCCTAAAAGTCCTGCCATTATCTATCAATTGAGACAAACAGTTACACCTCCATAAAATGGGAAGAAAAACAGCATTATTACAGTGCCTCGAAGGCACCCGAAAACGCAAAGTAACCGCTAACTTAAGAAATGGTGAAGCCAAATAATTTGCAAATTTCAAAAATCCAGAACAATGTATAGCTTGTGGATAGTGTAATCGGGTGCCCACACAGGTTGCACAGCTTCAGATCTATCAAATAGCTTATGCAGAAACGCCGAAAGGTATCCCGTTACCATTGCATCGTGACACTGCTTTAGAGCAGATACTAATATGGTCATCTTTGGCTCTTTGCCCTGAGTGTCTCATTGTGAGTGCTAGACCACATTTGTGCAGTGGCGCTCAAGTAATGACCTTAATCATGCATGTTACAGCAGATAAGCAATCAGTATCTCTTTTCTTTCTGCTATATAGCAAGGATTGAGAGTAAAAGCGGCCATATTTTATCACTACCGGACCACTATTATATCATAAATCGTTAAAACTAACAAACCATCACCACTTATCAAGGTACAATATCATGAAAAAAACAATTCGGTTTAGAAACTGTTACTCACGGCAGCAAAGAAGGACATCATTGACCAAAATCATATAGGATGAATTCCCTAGACACCTTCTATGACCTGCTCTATAAGATAAGAACTTTATCCTCTAAAGACTTATATGGTTATATGCTTCAATAATAGTATTCACTTAATTATCCGACTTACTGCCCTTATATTGTGGACCTGTGGTTTAAGATTCGCAAGATCATCGTCTTGACCCTTTGCCTCACAATATTTCTGTATTCATGTCAAGAAACATCTATACAATTTAAATATCACTATACAAATTAAATAGCAGTAATTGAGTTTTTTTCACGCTAAAGCGTGTCTTGTAAATATCCATACGGTGGCTGGTATTGCATGGTTTTACCGTTAACAATACCAAACACCAACTCAGCCTTGACAAACTTATAACCAGCATGCTTGCATCTTTGACATAGAAACTTGATACAAAGACGCAATTTGTATAAACCTAAGACATGTATTAGAGTCAGAGTGTTCATTTTCGATCAAGTTACTTCATAATTAGATGAACTTCAGGTCGTTTTGTGAGTCAGTTCAAAAATATGGGAAATGGAAAGAGGTGGCACACCTGTGAAGCAAAGTGACGTTGCAATCTTTTAACCATCTATTCCTTGGAGCTCGAATTCATGTTGCCCTAACCAAATACTGGACAATAAATGAACTGATTAGTTTGTGATAACAAGCTTTGGATCATATTCAGATGTGAGGTTTAGAGTCAACAATCAAGTACCTCCAAAGTGATTCACTTCTTAGCTTAGAACAATTCAGCTTCTGAAATCTACAGACAAGAATGTTTATGTTGATTAGAATAAGAATACATATTTTGTTTATTTGTTGTTTACTGCAATTCATTCTGTCTATCTTAATTCATTTTGGTTTATCTTATTTCAGTTCAGCAAAGCGATTTGGTTTTATCTTAATTCACTTAAGAGTAGGCAAAACAATTATGGAGTATCTATCTTATAAGATCTAACGTCATCAATTCTGACATCATCTTCAGGATGAAATATATAGTCCACTCTTTTAAGTCACCGCCTCTAAATTTTAGGTAAAAACAATTTAACTGTGTAAAGTTACCTCATTTTACGCTAAACCCGTCTAAATATAGACCACTTTTTTAAGACATCCAAGTTTGATAGCATTCATTCGTCTTGCGCTGGCTGGCCCAACCCGTCTATTTTCTTTTCATATTTGGCCGTGAGTTTCAAATGCATACCTTTCTCATGATACCAAGAATCAACACGTACAGTTAGAACAACGTATTACGTTGGTTAGGAACCGTTTGTTAAGACTCATTAGTAGCTGGTTGTTAGTTTGTTATGCCTTTCTTGAATAGCATTTGGTTAATTAATTTGCTATGCCTTTCTTGAATCCGTTTATTACGCACTAATTAAAAAGGCAAGTTTACTAACTGTCGTCATTTGAGCCGCCACACCGCATCGTCGTTCACATAAACTAATATGTAAATCAAACAACCGCCAATGAGCTAAACAATCAAATGAATGGCAAAGAGCAAGAAAATAGTTAATTGAGAAAGGGTCATTACCCTAATTATGTGAACCATCTCCCAGCTGCACTTCCCTCCTCCAAATATTAGCACAACCCTAGCAAAGACCACTTAGCGTCAATAAATGGAACAATAAAAATTGTAAAACGGTGTAGCACAGTGAAGTTCAAACTGAATCGAGCCTTCAGTTTTGTTATAATAATGTAAAAAAAGGCAATAAAACAGCATGAAAGATGATTTAAGAATCAAGAAGATAGTAAATTGAGAAAGGGTCATTACCCTAATTATGTGAACTACCCCCCAGCCGCATCTCCATGCTCCAAAGATTAGCACAAACTTAGGAAAGACCACTTAGCCTCAAAATAAATGGAACACCGCCTATTTTGAACCATTGAACACAGTAAATTTACTCATTAAAATCAAACTTCACCATCATATGTCGCTAGAACGACGCCATTGTTGTAGGATCAGTCATGCTGTAGTGATGGACATAATATAACCTTAGTCAAAACTCTAATTTCACGGCACTAAAATAAACCATAAACAAAGTAGTGCTACAGGTATGCCAAGCCGTGTTTATTCTGCTAATGATATGACAGTCACTTTCCTGAAGAATGTCTATTTACCCAATTTTAATCAATTAAGCCTCCAGAACCATCAATTTTTTTTTGGTTCCTCAGGTATGATTAACTTGTTTTTTTTCAATTTAAGGTGGTTTTATTCGAACACCAACAACTAAACCCAAAATGCAGAGAACGAACCTCCCACCTCGAAGTAAAACAAATGCAAGAAACAAATAAGAAAGAGGGAGGTAGCACTAAAACATGTAATGAAAATCGTAAAAGCAGCAAAGTAAAATAAATACACCAAAGGAACCATAACCATGAGCATATGGAACCTGAGCTGAAGTTTAAGAGAATGCGCAGTGTCAGCTACCGAGTGCTTTCTAAGTAGCAATTTAAAATTAGCTCATAAGATGTATCGGAGACTCACTGCTCATCAATATTTGGGTGGAAAATTCTGTTCATGAATGTAATTTAAGGAGGTTTGAAAGGATATGCATCTGAAAGCCGAACATGTAGTTTCCAGACTCCACCCTCGTAAAGGCCTGCCACCACAAAATCGACAAATGTAATAATTTCCAAATACAAAAGACCGTTACCATTCAATTGTTCTCCAAGAGCCCTGTTTGGAATTTGGATATAAGGCGGAGGAGAATGGAGGAAACAAGGGATGGTGGAGGGGATGAAACAAGGATGTATTCCTTCCAAATTTTTCTAGGTCAAGAGGGATTTTGATATCGCTTGGAGGCAGCCTCTGATCCATATCTCAACTACTTGACTTGCTAACCGAACATAGAAATTGTCCCCATCCTTTTCCCTTCATCCAAACAACGGGTAAGTCTTAACTGAACAAAGTTGTCATCTGGTTTCCCCATCTTTGGATATGGACAAATGATGTGTCATGTTGATTGGCCGAGATAAAAAAAAAGTTTGACAAAGGAATGTGGGGCGACAAACAAAAAAGAGAAGAGAGCATTCACTTACTCTCCTTTGGTCCATGAAAAACCACAGTGAATTCATCAATTCTATCATCTTTAAGCTCCACAGCGAAATTGCTCATCATCCTTCATGAACCATGCATTAAAGTAGTGTTATCATCAGAGCAATCATTTTCCATCACATCAAAAGGCACAACTTTTGAAAGGAAACTTGCTAAATTGTGCCTCTATGAAATAAACAACAATTTGACAGGAAAAATTCAGTAACTAAGATGCTAACATTAACACTTCAAACCCGTGAACGAAATGGTTAGATTCAAATGAAAACACCAAAAGAGAAAGCAGAAGCAATAGTTCATCAGTTAACGAATACGTTTCACACCCTGCAATGAAAAAGAATCCCTTTCCGAACAACATCATTACCCAAGTGACTCCATGAGTGAATGGCGCTTGGCCACAGGTGGGGAAGACGGTATGCACTCAACCTTTAACCCTATGTTAAAAACATAGATAGGCTTTTCCGGGATGACCCATGATGAAAACTGCAATCATAATTTGCGACAACACTCTCCAATTTTGTAATTTCGGAATCATACAGAGTTTACTGAACTATTTCCTTTATTCGACTATATTCCGAAGCTGAAAAAGATTGAATCTTTCACCCCCATTCCAAATGAAAACAAAAAAGAAAATTTTTTTTTTAATTAATGGCAACCCAAATGGAATCATGTGAGAAATATACACAAGATATAAGCAGCCATGAATAGAACATTAAAAAAAAAATCTACTTACAATTTCATAACATCTAACTCTCTTCTCTTGCTCGATGAAGAAGACATCAGATTAGAATCACACAGTGCTTAAACCCTACAGCAGTTACAGTTTCCTTGTGATTAATTTCATGGTATAAAAACATAAATTCAATCAGATCAACAAAACAAATTTCAGAATGATATCATCTACTTATAACTTTACTCCGTATAAGTTAAATCCGTCGTTTCAAAACGCACCAAATGAACAACGCACTAAAATAGGAAATCAAAACCGGAGCATGAGTTCAATTAAAGCAATCAATGGTTGTTATACACTAACAATAAGCTAAGAGATGGTATCAGTCAATCCCAAAAACCCAAAAATCAACTATAAAACTGAATAAATCACCTATAAAACCCTAAAATTGGGATCCGTCAACCCCAAAAACCCAAAAATCAACTCTAAAACCCTTAAATTGGGATCCGTCAACCCCAAAAACCCAAAAATCAACTCAAATAAAGCGATGCAATGTGCTTACATAGAAAGACCCCAGAAATCATCTCCGAGTAGTGAATAATCCGAATGGCCGGCAACTCAGAAGAGACTCGTCTTGATGGATATAATGGAGCATCAACAATCAAATTTTAAACACATGATGGAGAATGAAAGGGAATGGATCATAGATAGCAGAATAAAAATTAAATTAAGCCATCAAGTTATGAGGAGATATTGAAGGAAGAAGCAGGGAAGGAAGAAAGAAAAGAAAGGGAAGAGCAAAGAGCAGTGAAAAAAACAAAGAAGAAAGAGGAGTAAACAGATGCAAAAAACAAAGAAGAAAGAGGGAGGTAAAGCGTGAAAGGCTGTTCATCACGTGAGGAAAGGGTGGAACACTGCTCTACTGTTCAACATTTACCCAAGTTCACACATTTAGAGGGTTTTAGATATATACACTGTAGGAATTAACATGAACATAATTTGTATTTTAGTTCAACTTTGTATGCCTCTAGGAATCAAAACAAATGCACGTTGGATATGGGGACATGGACTATCTGCTTACCCACCATTTGCGACTACTTTTCTTTAACTACTACCGCTTTCCAGTTTTAACCAACACAGTCTCCAATTTTTTGGTTTGGACTTTGGACCAAACAAAAAGTCACACCCTTTCTATCGATAAGACTATAAGAGCCCGAATGAATTTAACACGGTGCGCCGAGATAAAGGACAGACAAAAGGCAATTTCAAGATAAATTACACTAGTGTTAATGATATTCTATACATCAAAACAAGTAGAAAAATCTGCTTTGCGCAAATTTGAACTAGGCAACGCATATAGATGATTGTCTTGCCTCTTTTAAGACATTTCTTTGTACCATCTTGCCACCTCTACAATGTCCCAAAATGGCACAGGTCAACCAACTTAACTAGAAAAGTCATTAAGGGTGACATGACGTGGTTCGAAACACATCAGCATCAAAATTAGGCATGCGGCTCCCTCCACACCAAATGTCCCAAAGTGAGGTTGTTGAAGAAAATGTCTTAAATACTACAAAAGCAAACAAAACCGGCATCTTTGGAGAGAACGCGCGAATCCAGATGATCAGAACGTGTCTGTAGGCTACTGCTTTAGTACAAGGCCGATGGGACAATGATCACTACCAAGGACATCAGGGAGGATGTAAGAGTCGTGAACTCTGTCCGCAAGTGATTCCGAAACTAGGAAATAGTCAAGTCTCCATCCTGTGATTCAAATATGGATGAGCAAATAAAAATACAAGAACGAGGTTTGAAGCTAGCAAAAACATGTAATTGGCATATGCAAAAACTAGAACCCTAGTAATGTACGTTAAGAAAAACATTGCATCACATTAAATTTTATTATTTCATCATTACAATATAATAAGTCAACTTTTTACAGGTCTTGTGAGAAGACTCCTAAGATTATCCTTGATTTTATTTTTTGGTTAATGGGTATATGGGTAGGCTTCCTAGTTTTATGGGCTGGAGTCGCATTATATTAATGTAACAGTCTCTCAAAAGACTAATTGCTTCCACCATGTTAGTAGTCTCTCTTCTTATTTTGTTTTCCTTCTTCACAAAATTGAATGCAGACACAGAAAAGGAACATATGATAAACTAAAACTCTGCTTAAATTTCAAAAACGCAGAACATAGTTAAGAGGCCGCTGCACGCTACAAAGCATCGAGGCCCTACACACTTCCAAGTAAATGACCGCATAGACCAATATGACCACTTCAATAGTTCAATCCATAGATGCACTGATTATGCATTGAGCAAATAAGAT